>JASJOG010000484.1:0-146311 GCA_030142905.1 Heliopora coerulea
AATGCAACGAAGAATCAATCAATGATGAATGTGTATATTTGTTGTCCCCCTCATGGACAAATGTAAATAGTTTATGAACTTCAGTTGGAGTTGAAGAGACCAAAACATTAAATATCATTTAATTTTTCTTAATTTCAACCAAGTTATGAATTGGGATCCATTTAAGCTTACGGAACAACACAATAGATGGTGTTGTAATTTTTCTGTGTAAAGTTAATCTGCCAGATCGCTTTTGAAGTTTGAGCAGTTTATCAAGTAATTCATTGCGTACATTACCCCAAATTGTCTTACAATACAACAGGTGAGGATAAATTAAAGCATAATAAAAAATAATTCTAGTATCGAGAGGGAGGGCCTCGCCAATTCTGTTTTATAGCGGAAAGTGAAAAAGGAAAGTGAGAAGAGGAAAGTGAAAAGAAGAAAAAGAAAAGAAGTAAAAGAAAACAGGGAATTGATAGGGTGAGAACTAGTCGAAATCATCGGAAATATAATAAGCAAAGTTTGAAATAAAAACCATGAAATAAAAATAGAGTGCTGCTTAGGCAGTGTCGAAATCGAAGTGAAATAATCGGGAAGGTCAGAGCACTGCCGAAATGTAAAGAGTAGTTTTCCAACGTTTCGACCGAAGGCCCTTCGTAAGAGAGAAAACATGTGAGGATCGAAAACTTTTGATCGAAAATTACCCGCAAGCTTTCATTAAGTCATTCAAATATTCATTATTCCATCGTTTATCAAATAAATCAAATAGATATAATCTCTCCGTTCTCTGTAAAGTTACAGATGTACAAAAGGCATCACAACATCATGTGAACAATAGTAATTCATGCAGCTATATCTGCTGGGCCAATTTCTTGTTCTTCTTTCGTTGTAACATCACCAGTGCATTTAAAACAGAACACAACACGAGAGAATAAAATGTATTTCTCAACTAGATTGTACGACAGCATAATACGTTGTAAGATGCTACATTACGTTGAAAAACAGACGGCATTACGGGGTAAAACATTAAGTTACATTACGAGACGTAACATTACGTTAGATGATGACAAGTTACATCACAAGACAGTACATTACGCTGCCAGGTTTTACCTAACGCGAAAAAAATTCACGCTACCTTAAACGAGAGTACGTTACGTAGTAGAATAACAAGTTTTACAGAATCTGACGTCATGCAACTGAAGTCAAAGACGCGATGTTGCTTTGTTAGACGCCACGTTACATTGCATCAGGTTACGATATATTCTAAGACAATAGGGTAGACTATGCGATGTTAGTGTATTGTGCAGAGTAATGTTATAGCTCTTACAAGTTTACTGCGTTATAACACATTACTTTTAAGCTTATACGTTGCAAGACGCCAGGATATGTTTTGAGAGATTACGTCAAGTTTTAAGATACAGCAGGTGTCGCGAAAATGACAGATGAAGTTTTCTCACAAGATGTTAGGGAAAGCGTAGAAGCACGCGTATTTCACACGCATTATTTGCTCATTATGCATTAGTGTACAATAGGAAGACGTCTCTCTCAAATAAACAAATAATCAGATCTTCACTCACACAATATCAACCCTTGAATCGTAAAAATATTTCGATGACAGGTAAGGCTAAAATAATTTGAAGTGTAACAGGCAAATGTTTGTATATTAACATGTATAAAAATTAGGCCTGAAGGGCATAGATATACGTGAACTTCCATTATACTTTGAGTTTATTTGCTGATCGAGGGTCCAACTTCTAGAATAGGTACAATGCATCGGGATATAGAAAATATTTTCAATTTGTAGCTTGGAAAACGTGAGAGCCAGATCATAAAAAATATCACGACTACAGCAAAGAGTAAAGTATGACTATGTAGACCATTCTCGTAATGTCCCAGAAGAGAGATAGGTCCGAAGTTGCACGAAATTCTCAAATCACCTTTTCAACGACAAGAAATATTCGTGCAAGTACTATTGATCAGCGTACTGATTCCGCTCAATACATGCTTTTATGCTTAAAGCGGAAGCACTATCACTTTTCAGTGAAAAAATGTAGTCTAATACGCTTCCTTTAGTAATGAAGGGCTACGAAGAATCTTGATCGGGCAGCATTTCTTTTGTAAACTAATGAATTAATTCAAATGTCTCATGTAAATACTCGTCGTCGTCGTTGTTATAGTCTTTGTTAATACTTGTCATTATTGTTCTTGTTGTGCGATATTTTTGAACCAAAATATTCAAATGTTTGGTGAATATATGAGCTATAACAGCGGGATCATGCACTCAAGCGAATATCTGAGATTTCCAGCTCTTCACAAAGGGTACTAATTTTTTTTTCTTTACCTAAAAAATGATTGGTATATTTATATCATCTTTTCACTCCAAGTAACTATGCACATGCATTTTCAATAATAATGGTATCTTTTTAATCACGTACAATGGAAAAAGAAGCAGCACACGCGTAACACTTATGTAGTTTGGTTTATGTAATACAGTACAACCCCGCTAACTCGAACTGCAAACGGTAATGAAAAATAAATCGAGTTAGTGGGGCAGGAGTTGGATTTTAAATATCCTGTTAATAATTAATACGGTATCGTGGTTTTATGATTCGTCAATAATTGCCAGTCATTTTGTTCCAGTCAGTTAAGAATATTTTAATTTTTCATCATGGATGGAGTTGAATGTGTTGTCCTGAATTCAAATATTAGCAAATTTTAATGTCTACCACTATTGAGTTGAATAAACATTTATGATAAAATGACTATACCATAATACATGTGTAGGTTCGGTGAATGTTTGGGTCTTAAACATATGGCTGTACAAATTTCTGAAAGCCCTACAAAATAAACTGGATAAACTAGAACAGTTATTACGGGCTACTCAAGACTAATTTGCGTGACAATCTAAGACTCGTTTCATCGAATTATAATTATGTGCGCAATATTTACCCAAGATAATCAATTCGTTATGTAGACTTTAGACCGTGTCACTCCCGAAAGATGGTCTTTCCAGGGTTTGAATTACGTTTCCGCATATTGTCACGTTGTTATCAGCTAAGATTAAAGTTAAGATTCCAAGTAGTCAAACAGCTACGTCCTCACACTTTCAGGTTTATTGACCAACGTTTCCAAAATAAAGTTCGAGTTGACGGGGTAAATTTGAACCAAGGGAATATGAGATTAGTTCGAGTTAGCGGGGAGTTCGAGTTAACCGAGTTCGAGTTAGCGAGGTTCTACTGTACTTTAAGGGCTAGTAGTTTAATGCACAGTAGTTTATTTATAGAAAAATATGATATGACAAAACCTGCTAGAAGGCGCTAACTATATGCATTTTAACGCAGACCATCTTCGAGTTACGTTAAACAGCATTAAAATTGTCTTCCAAAGATCGGTTGGTAGATCAAGTAAATGTTGCAAAAATCGTTTCAAGACGTAAAATCACAACTACATCAAGGAAAGTGGATGGATGGATGGATGGATGGATGGATGGATGGATGGATGGATGGATGGGATACGATGTGATGGATGGATGGTTTATTAATCTGACACACGTAGCAGCTAAAAAGGTGAATTGAGTGTGAGTTTCATGATGGAAATCTATACAATTATGGCATTTAAAACTATAGAATTAAAATGCATAAAGCCTAGAATATCAAAACTATCTATCTATTTATATTCAAAATCGTTTTTAACTCTTGCTGGAATAAATGTGCTACTGAATCTCTTTGTCTTAACACGAGGATAAACAAAATCTCTTGGTCGCTTTAAGTTATAGTTTGGAATATGTCTACGAAGTAGAATTGAAAATAGCTTCTGATCAGGATTGTCCTTAATGTCATTAAATAAATAACGTAGCTAATACGTTTCCCATCAAGACTCGAAAAAGTTACCAGCCATAAAATTGGCTTCTAACATAGTCATTGCCTTACTTATGGAAAAAGTTTAAATAACTCTAGCAGCCACACACATATTCAAAGAAATCAAAATTAACTTTGTTTCATTTGATGAAGACTTTCCATGTGAATGCACTTCATAGCACTAAACAATTTTTGTTGGAAATATAGTCGACGCTGTGATATATAGGTTCAATGGTGGGTCACGACATAAATATAATTAACTAATTTTTCGGCTTGTTTATGATAACTTTTCGTTTTACTAAAGTCCGACAAATTTGGATTAAAATTTTTAAGCAATACAAATGTAAACGGAAAACGCCTTATTTCAGTTTGGCAGACAACAAACAATACGTCTTCAGGACAAATGAGTGATGGAACTTACATGTTATGATAGCAAAGATATTTTACGTCTAGCACAGAATATGTAGTTTCATGAGGTCTACTTCCATACGAAACGTCAAAAGATATTGTAAAGTAATTGCAATGACATACAAGCTTTCTCAATCGCAGTGCTTCTTTCATAAGTGTACCTCGCCGACTATCCGATTAACATATCAAACAAATCTAAACATCTAATAAACAAAGAGCTTCACAACAGAACGATAAAACACATTCCTCACCAAAATCACACCAACTTAACAGAACTTTCTCGCATTATCTCTAATGCCGAAAGTCCCTCCAGATCGTGATCCGACTACATATTTTCTTATACTAACAGCAGTTTGTCCACTCAGACGTAGACTTGAATCGATTGCTTCGTGGGCAATGAAGGAAATGCGTCCCACTTTAAAAACTTAATAAACTACTCACCTTTTACGTATTCCTCTACTAATATGCCTCTGATGCCTTTAAAGGAGACGTTAATAGTATGAATGAAAGACCAGAAATTGGACTAATGATGACTAGTTCACTCTTGAGGCATCTCGTTCATTCCGTCTGTCCATACATAAACAATTAAACATCTTAGTCTAAAGATTCCAAACAGCGAGGCAGAAGGTTCTCTCGGACAAATTAGGGTCGAGTATCACCTATACGTCAGGAATAAGAAGACAGACTTAAAAGACACTCAAATATTAGATAAATAGGCCTGAGAACGAGGATGAATGATGAATTGCAGAAACCTTTTTGCAGTGTACGTCACAGATTTTCTTACTTGCATATTTTTCAAAACGGGACGCCCCATCAACGGAATGAGACAACTGTGGTCAACGACATTTTCCTTCATTTAACAGTTCTTTCAAAGAAGGCCAAGTAAATTTTCCTTGGATACTATTCACGAACAAATGCCTCTAAACTCAATATTAGAAAATAAGTTTTAGGTCCATCCCTTTTTTCCTTTTGTGTTTTTGAGTGACGTGTAAGTTGGTACTTGCAATAGTGAAAGATACAATGTGGTTATTTAGTCGTGTGAAGCAGCCAATTTCAAATAATAAATGATCATCGGTGGTAAATCTTAAATAAATAATCGAATATTGAGGTATAATTCCAATTGTGGCGTAGTGGTGTCATAAGAAGACAATTCCAAAGACATGGAATAGGCACACTAATATGTCGGCGATACAACATTTAAAGAAAGCCAAATATCTTATGAAAACAGTTTCTTCGAGATTATTGACAAAGCTAGTTTGCGATTACTAAGGCGGAACGTAGAACGGATAAATCAAAAGTGAAAGCGACTCTCCAACGTGTTGACGAATAAGGCAAGAGACGTAGGTAACTCTTCATTAATCCAGAACTAGCTGCGACGAAGGGAAAGATTTTAAAGCTGCAAAGTACTACGGCATGGAGTTTGACAGGCATTAGGATATTACCGAACGATCGTCTCCGGTAACAGGTCTTCATCGTACGGTTAAGAATTGCGAAGTGAAATGTCGTTTTGTACCATTTGTGGACAACTAGTGAAACACTTTTGTGACATTTTGCTGCACAACAAAGCAAAATGAACATTTCCGATCTAATCTGCAAAAACCAACGTTTGTTCACAAAATTTTGCACACACTCTAGCCCCATACCAGCCCAGATTTCTTTGCTTCGATCCTCAAGTGTCTAGTGGATTCTGGGATTAATTTTCTTGGCAATGGAATAGCAGATCTCGTGGTTTGTCAGAGTGGATTTAGCTTTCAGACTCTTTTTCCCTCAAAACATTTTGAAACTGGTCTTTAGTTCGGATTTTCAGGTGCACACGAATACAGAGCAGAATATAACTTCCTTATCTTGCAGGGTTTGCAGTAAACACTACATGTGATTATCAACGTTCTTCTGTTAAACCATTGATACTGAAAATCTATTAAATAATGAGCTATAGCTATGTTTGCATCAAGTGACAAATGTAATTACATAAAAATCACTATGAGACTAACTCGACAAAATGGCGACAAAAACACAAAGTAAAGCAACTATTCAGGTAATATTTGCATGATTGTACAGCAGAAATTAAAACAGAATTTTATGCATTGGAAAATTGATCTGTAGATTTACGCCTTGTTTGGTAGGGTGAGAAATATTTAGAAAAAAACATCAGTCACAGACCTGCCTCCTCTAATGGTTCTATGTTAGCCGCTACTCATGTTAAGATAGAGTTCTTAAAATTGCTAATATAAATATTTTGGAATATTACAATACTGTAAAGCATAAACCGAAAGAAAACATCATTAAAATTCATTTGCATTAATAGAGTGATGGCTGACATGACTGAGCCATTGACATATAATGCCTTTTTTACTGAGCTACATCAAGGCTTGACATAAAAGAACATCATAAAATATTATTAAAAGTACTCTTTTAAGTTGTCATTCTAAATAAGCAGCAATGTGGCAATCGTTTGGTTTGGATATCAGTTTTCTTTCATTTAATATTAAAAATTTCAAGATTTAGCGTTTGGCAAACTAGGCACTTATGCATACGACGGACTTTTTTGGCAAATTTTTCTTACCAAATTTAGTATATTTTCTAATTATAGCTCTTTCAAATCAATATACTACGCTTTAAATTAACAAATGAAAACAGTACATTTGAGACAAGATAAACAAGTGAAGTGTTGTCACTGCTTACAGACTTTTATTGCAAAATTACTGCTTTTCTTCTAGCGAAGTTTGTCCAGAAGCAATAAAAAAGGATTGATGATGTGACAGAAGTTGATAAGGGAAATATACTACATCACAGTATGAAGTGAATAACTACATCAATGGGCGAAAAACAATATTTATTACAAGGAATGCACATCTTCTCGTCATAATTGTCCAAAATTTCAAACAACTCTGACCAGATTGTTTTAGTAGCTTCAATCAAACAGGACACGCTGCCATTTAACACAGTGTTATCTCTTGTGCTTGGACGGAGACCTTTACGGATATCGGTTTCCGATAAAGATGTAAAAACGAACTGGAGTACAATTCATTCTAGGCAAAGCAGAAGAATATCTTGTGTTAGCTTTGTTCACTCCTTCGCACAGGCTGTTAAGAATGATCTGATATCGATCTTACAAATGTCAAAATTTCTTGCGGGTAAGAATCGGACAGAAATACACAAAATGGAGAAAGGATACCAATTTAAGTGTATATCTGTCATTTGTAGAAAGCCAGTATAAACTTTCCCTGAATTTAAGAAAATGGTTAATGTCGGAGGAATCGATGCTAGGTGCACAAAGAAAGCGCTTGATGATTCATACTTACACCGAAGATCCCTGGAGAGATACGACATCCCGTAGTTACTGTCACTGTTGATGGTACTGCATGGTGACAATAAGGGACTCGCAACTATTCTCTGAGCCAAGATTAAACCAGTTAGACCATGGTTAGCTACGATGCACTGCCTCAACCAAGGACTGGAATTGACCATTGGTGATAGTTTGAAGTGAACTTCATCCTTGAAACTCTCATATGAAATGATAAATTTCTATCAGTTATTCGGAAATAGTGTTAAAAAAAGGGGACACGAAATCCGATTAGGCCAGAGGCTGTCATACACATGTGTGTCATTTGTTAACACCTAACGCCCTCCGCACACTAGAGCTATCAGCTGAGCTGAGCGTCACTCGTGACAGTTGGCGTAAGCAAGTTCCTCCAGTGTGCGGTGGCGTTTTTAGCGATTTCCGCCAACGCGTGCCATCAGCGCCTAATATTCAACATGTTGAAAAATTTTGTGCACGAATGAACAGTTCCTCCAAGTGTGCGCGCATGAAAAGCTATCACCTTAGCAAACGATTCCAATACGCATGCGCATTCAGTCCATATCGACTGTTGAAAATGGCTGCCGTTTGTGAACAGTATGATTCATCTTCCGATGAAGAAGAAACTTTGCTACTACTTCTTTTATTGGGGCGAAGGCGAAGGCGTTTAAGAGCGGCTCACAGAACTGTGTGGACAAAGCGGTGGATTTCTCGACGACCCACTCAAGGGGCGTGCGAGAATATTGTTCGTAAATTGAGTGCTGAAGATGCTCAACAGTTCAGACAGTAGTTATTCACTTGATGTAGACAGTTGATGTAGTTATTCACTTCATACTGTGATGTAGTATATTTCCCTTATCAACTTCTGTCACATCATCAATCCTTTTTTATTGCTTCTGGACAAACTTCGCTAGAAGAAAAGCAGTAATTTTGCAATAAAAGTCTGTAAGCAGTGACAACACTTCACTTGTTTATCTTGTCTCAAATGTACTGTTTTCATTTGTTAATTTAAAGCGTAGTATATTGATTTGAAAGAGCTATAATTAGAAAATATACTAAATTTGGTAAGAAAAATTTGCCAAAAAAGTCCGTCGTATGCATAAGTGCCTAGTTTGCCAAACGCTAAATCTTGAAATTTTTAATATTAAATGAAAGAAAACTGATATCCAAACCAAACGATTGCCACATTGCTGCTTATTTAGAATGACAACTTAAAAGAGTACTTTTAATAATATTTTATGATGTTCTTTTATGTCAAGCCTTGATGTAGCTCAGTAAAAAAGGCATTATATGTCAATGGCTCAGTCATGTCAGCCATCACTCTATTAATGCAAATGAATTTTAATGATGTTTTCTTTCGGTTTATGCTTTACAGTATTGTAATATTCCAAAATATTTATATTAGCAATTTTAAGAACTCTATCTTAACATGAGTAGCGGCTAACATAGAACCATTAGAGGAGGCAGGTCTGTGACTGATGTTTTTTTCTAAATATTTCTCACCCTACCAAACAAGGCGTAAATCTACAGATCAATTTTCCAATGCATAAAATTCTGTTTTAATTTCTGCTGTACAATCATGCAAATATTACCTGAATAGTTGCTTTACTTTGTGTTTTTGTCGCCATTTTGTCGAGTTAGTCTCATAGTGATTTTTATGTAATTACATTTGTCACTTGATGCAAACATAGCTATAGCTCATTATTTAATAGATTTTCAGTATCAATGGTTTAACAGAAGAACGTTGATAATCACATGTAGTGTTTACTGCAAACCCTGCAAGATAAGGAAGTTATATTCTGCTCTGTATTCGTGTGCACCTGAAAATCCGAACTAAAGACCAGTTTCAAAATGTTTTGAGGGAAAAAGAGTCTGAAAGCTAAATCCACTCTGACAAACCACGAGATCTGCTATTCCATTGCCAAGAAAATTAATCCCAGAATCCACTAGACACTTGAGGATCGAAGCAAAGAAATCTGGGCTGGTATGGGGCTAGAGTGTGTGCAAAATTTTGTGAACAAACGTTGGTTTTTGCAGATTAGATCGGAAATGTTCATTTTGCTTTGTTGTGCAGCAAAATGTCACAAAAGTGTTTCACTAGTTGTCCACAAATGGTACAAAACGACATTTCACTTCGCAATTCTTAACCGTACGATGAAGACCTGTTACCGGAGACGATCGTTCGGTAATATCCTAATGCCTGTCAAACTCCATGCCGTAGTACTTTGCAGCTTTAAAATCTTTCCCTTCGTCGCAGCTAGTTCTGGATTAATGAAGAGTTACCTACGTCTCTTGCCTTATTCGTCAACACGTTGGAGAGTCGCTTTCACTTTTGATTTATCCGTTCTACGTTCCGCCTTAGTAATCGCAAACTAGCTTTGTCAATAATCTCGAAGAAACTGTTTTCATAAGATATTTGGCTTTCTTTAAATGTTGTATCGCCGACATATTAGTGTGCCTATTCCATGTCTTTGGAATTGTCTTCTTATGACACCACTACGCCACAATTGGAATTATACCTCAATATTCGATTATTTATTTAAGATTTACCACCGATGATCATTTATTATTTGAAATTGGCTGCTTCACACGACTAAATAACCACATTGTATCTTTCACTATTGCAAGTACCAACTTACACGTCACTCAAAAACACAAAAGGAAAAAAGGGATGGACCTAAAACTTATTTTCTAATATTGAGTTTAGAGGCATTTGTTCGTGAATAGTATCCAAGGAAAATTTACTTGGCCTTCTTTGAAAGAACTGTTAAATGAAGGAAAATGTCGTTGACCACAGTTGTCTCATTCCGTTGATGGGGCGTCCCGTTTTGAAAAATATGCAAGTAAGAAAATCTGTGACGTACACTGCAAAAAGGTTTCTGCAATTCATCATTCATCCTCGTTCTCAGGCCTATTTATCTAATATTTGAGTGTCTTTTAAGTCTGTCTTCTTATTCCTGACGTATAGGTGATACTCGACCCTAATTTGTCCGAGAGAACCTTCTGCCTCGCTGTTTGGAATCTTTAGACTAAGATGTTTAATTGTTTATGTATGGACAGACGGAATGAACGAGATGCCTCAAGAGTGAACTAGTCATCATTAGTCCAATTTCTGGTCTTTCATTCATACTATTAACGTCTCCTTTAAAGGCATCAGAGGCATATTAGTAGAGGAATACGTAAAAGGTGAGTAGTTTATTAAGTTTTTAAAGTGGGACGCATTTCCTTCATTGCCCACGAAGCAATCGATTCAAGTCTACGTCTGAGTGGACAAACTGCTGTTAGTATAAGAAAATATGTAGTCGGATCACGATCTGGAGGGACTTTCGGCATTAGAGATAATGCGAGAAAGTTCTGTTAAGTTGGTGTGATTTTGGTGAGGAATGTGTTTTATCGTTCTGTTGTGAAGCTCTTTGTTTATTAGATGTTTAGATTTGTTTGATATGTTAATCGGATAGTCGGCGAGGTACACTTATGAAAGAAGCACTGCGATTGAGAAAGCTTGTATGTCATTGCAATTACTTTACAATATCTTTTGACGTTTCGTATGGAAGTAGACCTCATGAAACTACATATTCTGTGCTAGACGTAAAATATCTTTGCTATCATAACATGTAAGTTCCATCACTCATTTGTCCTGAAGACGTATTGTTTGTTGTCTGCCAAACTGAAATAAGGCGTTTTCCGTTTACATTTGTATTGCTTAAAAATTTTAATCCAAATTTGTCGGACTTTAGTAAAACGAAAAGTTATCATAAACAAGCCGAAAAATTAGTTAATTATATTTATGTCGTGACCCACCATTGAACCTATATATCACAGCGTCGACTATATTTCCAACAAAAATTGTTTAGTGCTATGAAGTGCATTCACATGGAAAGTCTTCATCAAATGAAACAAAGTTAATTTTGATTTCTTTGAATATGTGTGTGGCTGCTAGAGTTATTTAAACTTTTTCCATAAGTAAGGCAATGACTATGTTAGAAGCCAATTTTATGGCTGGTAACTTTTTCGAGTCTTGATGGGAAACGTATTAGCTACGTTATTTATTTAATGACATTAAGGACAATCCTGATCAGAAGCTATTTTCAATTCTACTTCGTAGACATATTCCAAACTATAACTTAAAGCGACCAAGAGATTTTGTTTATCCTCGTGTTAAGACAAAGAGATTCAGTAGCACATTTATTCCAGCAAGAGTTAAAAACGATTTTGAATATAAATAGATAGATAGTTTTGATATTCTAGGCTTTATGCATTTTAATTCTATAGTTTTAAATGCCATAATTGTATAGATTTCCATCATGAAACTCACACTCAATTCACCTTTTTAGCTGCTACGTGTGTCAGATTAATAAACCATCCATCCATCACATCGTATCCCATCCATCCATCCATCCATCCATCCATCCATCCATCCATCCATCCATCCACTTTCCTTGATGTAGTTGTGATTTTACGTCTTGAAACGATTTTTGCAACATTTACTTGATCTACCAACCGATCTTTGGAAGACAATTTTAATGCTGTTTAACGTAACTCGAAGATGGTCTGCGTTAAAATGCATATAGTTAGCGCCTTCTAGCAGGTTTTGTCATATCATATTTTTCTATAAATAAACTACTGTGCATTAAACTACTAGCCCTTAAAGTACAGTAGAACCTCGCTAACTCGAACTCGGTTAACTCGAACTCCCCGCTAACTCGAACTAATCTCATATTCCCTTGGTTCAAATTTACCCCGTCAACTCGAACTTTATTTTGGAAACGTTGGTCAATAAACCTGAAAGTGTGAGGACGTAGCTGTTTGACTACTTGGAATCTTAACTTTAATCTTAGCTGATAACAACGTGACAATATGCGGAAACGTAATTCAAACCCTGGAAAGACCATCTTTCGGGAGTGACACGGTCTAAAGTCTACATAACGAATTGATTATCTTGGGTAAATATTGCGCACATAATTATAATTCGATGAAACGAGTCTTAGATTGTCACGCAAATTAGTCTTGAGTAGCCCGTAATAACTGTTCTAGTTTATCCAGTTTATTTTGTAGGGCTTTCAGAAATTTGTACAGCCATATGTTTAAGACCCAAACATTCACCGAACCTACACATGTATTATGGTATAGTCATTTTATCATAAATGTTTATTCAACTCAATAGTGGTAGACATTAAAATTTGCTAATATTTGAATTCAGGACAACACATTCAACTCCATCCATGATGAAAAATTAAAATATTCTTAACTGACTGGAACAAAATGACTGGCAATTATTGACGAATCATAAAACCACGATACCGTATTAATTATTAACAGGATATTTAAAATCCAACTCCTGCCCCACTAACTCGATTTATTTTTCATTACCGTTTGCAGTTCGAGTTAGCGGGGTTGTACTGTATTACATAAACCAAACTACATAAGTGTTACGCGTGTGCTGCTTCTTTTTCCATTGTACGTGATTAAAAAGATACCATTATTATTGAAAATGCATGTGCATAGTTACTTGGAGTGAAAAGATGATATAAATATACCAATCATTTTTTAGGTAAAGAAAAAAAAATTAGTACCCTTTGTGAAGAGCTGGAAATCTCAGATATTCGCTTGAGTGCATGATCCCGCTGTTATAGCTCATATATTCACCAAACATTTGAATATTTTGGTTCAAAAATATCGCACAACAAGAACAATAATGACAAGTATTAACAAAGACTATAACAACGACGACGACGAGTATTTACATGAGACATTTGAATTAATTCATTAGTTTACAAAAGAAATGCTGCCCGATCAAGATTCTTCGTAGCCCTTCATTACTAAAGGAAGCGTATTAGACTACATTTTTTCACTGAAAAGTGATAGTGCTTCCGCTTTAAGCATAAAAGCATGTATTGAGCGGAATCAGTACGCTGATCAATAGTACTTGCACGAATATTTCTTGTCGTTGAAAAGGTGATTTGAGAATTTCGTGCAACTTCGGACCTATCTCTCTTCTGGGACATTACGAGAATGGTCTACATAGTCATACTTTACTCTTTGCTGTAGTCGTGATATTTTTTATGATCTGGCTCTCACGTTTTCCAAGCTACAAATTGAAAATATTTTCTATATCCCGATGCATTGTACCTATTCTAGAAGTTGGACCCTCGATCAGCAAATAAACTCAAAGTATAATGGAAGTTCACGTATATCTATGCCCTTCAGGCCTAATTTTTATACATGTTAATATACAAACATTTGCCTGTTACACTTCAAATTATTTTAGCCTTACCTGTCATCGAAATATTTTTACGATTCAAGGGTTGATATTGTGTGAGTGAAGATCTGATTATTTGTTTATTTGAGAGAGACGTCTTCCTATTGTACACTAATGCATAATGAGCAAATAATGCGTGTGAAATACGCGTGCTTCTACGCTTTCCCTAACATCTTGTGAGAAAACTTCATCTGTCATTTTCGCGACACCTGCTGTATCTTAAAACTTGACGTAATCTCTCAAAACATATCCTGGCGTCTTGCAACGTATAAGCTTAAAAGTAATGTGTTATAACGCAGTAAACTTGTAAGAGCTATAACATTACTCTGCACAATACACTAACATCGCATAGTCTACCCTATTGTCTTAGAATATATCGTAACCTGATGCAATGTAACGTGGCGTCTAACAAAGCAACATCGCGTCTTTGACTTCAGTTGCATGACGTCAGATTCTGTAAAACTTGTTATTCTACTACGTAACGTACTCTCGTTTAAGGTAGCGTGAATTTTTTTCGCGTTAGGTAAAACCTGGCAGCGTAATGTACTGTCTTGTGATGTAACTTGTCATCATCTAACGTAATGTTACGTCTCGTAATGTAACTTAATGTTTTACCCCGTAATGCCGTCTGTTTTTCAACGTAATGTAGCATCTTACAACGTATTATGCTGTCGTACAATCTAGTTGAGAAATACATTTTATTCTCTCGTGTTGTGTTCTGTTTTAAATGCACTGGTGATGTTACAACGAAAGAAGAACAAGAAATTGGCCCAGCAGATATAGCTGCATGAATTACTATTGTTCACATGATGTTGTGATGCCTTTTGTACATCTGTAACTTTACAGAGAACGGAGAGATTATATCTATTTGATTTATTTGATAAACGATGGAATAATGAATATTTGAATGACTTAATGAAAGCTTGCGGGTAATTTTCGATCAAAAGTTTTCGATCCTCACATGTTTTCTCTCTTACGAAGGGCCTTCGGTCGAAACGTTGGAAAACTACTCTTTACATTTCGGCAGTGCTCTGACCTTCCCGATTATTTCACTTCGATTTCGACACTGCCTAAGCAGCACTCTATTTTTATTTCATGGTTTTTATTTCAAACTTTGCTTATTATATTTCCGATGATTTCGACTAGTTCTCACCCTATCAATTCCCTGTTTTCTTTTACTTCTTTTCTTTTTCTTCTTTTCACTTTCCTCTTCTCACTTTCCTTTTTCACTTTCCGCTATAAAACAGAATTGGCGAGGCCCTCCCTCTCGATACTAGAATTATTTTTTATTATGCTTTAATTTATCCTCACCTGTTGTATTGTAAGACAATTTGGGGTAATGTACGCAATGAATTACTTGATAAACTGCTCAAACTTCAAAAGCGATCTGGCAGATTAACTTTACACAGAAAAATTACAACACCATCTATTGTGTTGTTCCGTAAGCTTAAATGGATCCCAATTCATAACTTGGTTGAAATTAAGAAAAATTAAATGATATTTAATGTTTTGGTCTCTTCAACTCCAACTGAAGTTCATAAACTATTTACATTTGTCCATGAGGGGGACAACAAATATACACATTCATCATTGATTGATTCTTCGTTGCATTCTGTTAGCTCTGAATCGACTAAATCCAAACTTTCTTATAGTAGTGCTTTACTGTTCAGTTCCTTGCCAAGTAATCTAAACTTAATCTACAATTATACTAATTCTACCTACATTACAAAACTTAAAACTTTCTTCAGAAATCTGAATTTTTAAGTTGAGCATATTGATTGTTTTTCTTGCCACACTTCTCAACAAAGAGTAAAATACACTTGTTATATATAATTTGCACTCTCCTTTCCTCCCCAAAAATATGATATGATATCAGTATTTGTTAATGATTTTGTTTTTGTTTTGTTTTTTCCTCCTGAGTTCGTTTTTCAATTTTGTATCGTTCTTTATTTACTTATTTTTATTATAAATGGTTAAATATATCTTAGGGCCATTAGCAAGCATGCAATTAAAAACTTGTAATAATGTATAAATTTACCCTCCTGAAATAAAGTCAATATCAATATCAACATCATTATCAAATACACACAGATCCAATGAGTTTACACGACGTATTTCGTCCTCTAACAGTAATCATCGCAGGAAGTAGCATTTTATTTCGGAGAATGGCGATTCCAGCTTCAAGATGATTTCTTACACGCAACCCTTTCTACATCACTAGGCTAGTAATTGCATATAAGTAAAGAAGTGTTACAGCCTTACGTTACCATTACAACTTGAATACATCCGTTCTTTAACAACTGATGGTAGGATTCCTGGAAATATTTCAAATATACCTTATTTTGTCTATCTGCTTCTACAGCGTACATGATAATATATCGTATTATTTAAGCCATGGTGAAAGTGCGCAAAACTACAGTCACAACTACTTAGTTTAGGCAATGTCTTAAAATTTCACAACTCCCATTTCCCACATTTGCGTCAGTCATATTGTCATAATATTTAGTTTAATTTCCTTGAATTAAAGAACGAAACTTTACTCGAAATTATGGTGAGAAGTTCTGAAAGTAAACAAAATGTAACGATCTTTCACGCTAGATATTTTGCTTACTATACTCAGTTCACCAATCAGTTTAAGCTCTATGTCAATCCCATGAGTGGAGTGAATTTAAATTTTCGGCTTTTTGGTTACCATGATTTCTTGCTTTTTTGTCATGCCAGACTCGGTTAGTCCCTTGGAATAAGGAAGAACTGCATTTCCCTTACACAATTTTTTCCACCTCCTGTTTCAAAAACATTTCGACGAATTTGGGGGGTTTGGTACCTCATCTCTAGATTGTTGTTTGAAGCAGTTGCAAATCAACTTTTGTGAGTAACCATTAGATCGTAAGGTTTTCGGGAGATGTGTTAGTTCACTCGTTTTTTCCTTCCATTCTACTGGGTAAATAAAGCGATCAAAATATGTGTCCGCTTTGTGCTGAAGTTGCTTGATTTTGTCGTGATGTAAATCAAGGAACATCGGATGTGCGTCGGATATATCGGTAGTAATAGTACCATTAGCTCTCCAAACTGCAGTACGACCGAAGAACATTTGTCGGTTGCTTTCATGTTATAAAGGGAGTAAAATGTCGGGGTCAGTACAGCTGAGAGTATGGTTGAACTTAGTGACTGTATTGTTCTTCATGATGGAAAACACTGTTGTCGACGTAGCGCTTCAAGTGTTTTGTTGAGATTATTTGTTTTTGGTTGACTTGTGTTTCAGGTTCTTCCTTGTAAGGATTGTCTACAATGGCACGTAATGAGGTTTCTTTCGTACAATCGTGTATTTGCTAGGAGGCAGTGTCATTGTAGATTAAATACTGCTAGGAAGAAGTCAAAAAAGATACTGCGTACAAGCGGACACAAGTTTGTGCTAAAGGTAGCCCAGCAAGTACCATTTATAGCAAATTTTTGTGTGGTTCAAGCATAAAATTAGAGAGATGTGTTACACGTAAACAGTTTTACAACAATTCCCCTGACCTAAACAACGTTCCTCCCGTAACTTTATAATGTCTACGTCTGACCACGCGACATATAAAGTGTTCGCCAGTAAATCGCTTACAAACGTAACTGAGTTGAAATGCTGGAACAGCCAACGGAACACTGCACAATGTCTACGTGGAAAAGTTTCATAAAGGATAAGTCATCGAAATAGCAATTATTCTACCATGGTATTGAAGCACTATGTTGACGGCGATTTTTCCATTACTAAGAGAAATGCATTCGTCACATTCAACCAAACTCTCAACTCCATTTACTCAAACATATCATTCACCGTTCAACATAAAACCGACGAACGTCTTCCTTAACTCTTCAGTTTCTAGAGTAGGTGGAACAATTATTACTGACGTTTACAGAAACCAATGAACACAGACCGCTATTGAAATTTCCATTCTCATCAGAACATAAAACACAATCAACGATGTTAAATATGGTAGCTCGGTTGTTATATGTGATTCATACGCGCGCTGTCAAACTATTCTACTCAGGAAAACTTTCTGAGTCCCTGACGGTAATCGAACCGGCAACCTTCTGATCACTGGTGGGATGTTCTAACTATTGAGCTGCATGAACTCAGATGGTAACCGAACCACTACATAAATGTAACCTTCGGGAACAGTCTGAGTTGATGTAGCATAATGGTTAGAGCATCTCACTGGCGATCAGGTGACGGGTTTTATTCCTGTCAGGGAGTCAGAAAGTTTTTCTGAGTTGAATAGTTTTAGAGCGTGCGTACGTATCATAAAACACAATGTTATTCCGGAACAGTCCCTCATCAAATGTCGGATCTGCCTAGCAGAACGGAGGGAAAAGGCATTTACTAAGATCAGACCACACATCAAAGAGGAAACAGATTTCAGGTAGAAGATTTACCACAAGCAACACGACTTTTCGCTTTTACCTCGTTTTAAGTACTGGGCAGCCAAAAAGATTATTTATCAATATCTGTCTAAATAAATCAAGAAAATAAACCTGAAATAAATTTACAACATAATTTTTTTATTTCATTTTTAATTTCGAAGTTTTTTTTACACCAAATACGTTTTGTTTAATTACCTTACACAAGTAAGCAAAAAGCGAATATGAAAAGACGAATGGGAAAAAGAAACTATTGAGTATATTACGATCGTTATGGCTTTTGGAGAAGATATTTTGAGCGCAGATATAGGTACCATGCTGTAAGGAACAGGAAGTATGTTAAGTGCTCTCAAATACATATCTACTAACATGGAACTTTTTGGTGAGATCCGTTAGAATATTAGTGACAATGGTGAGCATTACTCCCCAAAAATTTCAGAAACGTTAAGGGGACAACCTGCGTTAATCATTGGCCAAAAATGTCTCTGGTCATATTTGACTATTAGGGGTTAATGACTACGTAGAAAACTAATGATATTTGCAAAGTTATTTGAAACCATTGTTATCATACTGAAATACTGTGGGAGGAGGACAAGTCAGATGATTTTTGTTCTCCCTTGATATTTAACCCATTGACTAACTTCCTCTATTCTTCAGAGAAACTTGTGATCATTCTCTGGAGAGGTTTTTAAATGTACATCAACTATCTTAAAGCCTGCAATAAGTATTTTTATTAAAATTATTTTTTAATATTTGAAGGTAGTGCTGTTGGAAAGAAGTGCAATGTACCCAACTTGAAATGATTGCCAGGAAAGAAAACCAGGCTAAAAATTCTAACTTTAAGGGACGTTACATATACGAGTGCAAGTAGATTAAAGACGTCATGTGCCACTGATGACCATATGTCTACATTGAAGCCAAGAGGTAATTTTTTTTCTTTCTTTTTCTTAAAGAAATACTACAACAAGAGAAACCATTATCTAGCGCAAACGAAATGAACACTGAGAAATCCTTCAGTCAAACGGAAGTGTACGAATGTGGGAAGCGTTGAACCTTCCAATGTCTAGTGACATAACAATTGGGACGACACTGGAATTGCTTTGATACGTTGATGTTCGTTGGTACGTCTCTGACTGGAGTGATTTAAAATAATAAAAGGTCATTTTGTAGTTTAAACTGGTTGTTGTTTATAGACTTAGACGCTTTGCTGGGATCGAGAAACGTAGATATTTTTGTTGAACAAAAGCCGCCCAAATGGCACACAAATAGGCGAAACTAGAAAACACTCTCCACACGAATCGTAAGCCTCGTTAACTCTACCAGCCTTCCATTGAAAAGTTCCTTCTTAGCTTTTCTAGCTGATGTGTATGACAACTAAGGTTTCTTCCGGTTAATGTCTTTGACAATTGTTATTTACTCGTGTGTACATGCATACCAGCATTCCTTTATTAGGAATGGACAGAAAATAGAAACGGGATTCACATTTGAAAAGAATTTTTGTGGCGTTTGACACTACTGAAGTTACCAGTCCGAATTTCCTGTTTTCAAAAATTGGAGTAGTTGGTAATGATCATATTTTAATATATATTTTTTTGTTATTGTCTATTTTCTATGTATTCTAATATTCAAGTCTCACAAGTTTTATAGTTCCCAAAAATATGAACGATAAACTCACTTTTCTTCGCACAGAGTCAAATGTACCACATGACTGTTCCTGAAGTTTTTCCTGGTTGTCATGCGCACAAATTAGTTTCCTTGTTCAAAACCTGGTTATGCCAGCTTTTGAGCTCGCAAACTTGGCAAGGGAAAATTTGCCAATGTTTAGCTGCAGGATTACAGTCAGAAGAACATCAGTGATCACCAGAAACAGTCTTTCCCAGAACTGAACTAGAATAAGGCGATTGTCATTGACCACATTCTTCAACCACAAACATTATCGTCCGACCAGCATATAAAAATACCATACCACCATAGTAGAGTTCTCTCTAATGAACTATGAAAGCTTATGTGTAATCGCAATGGGGAATGAAAAGGGGGAGGTGATCATCTCTTCTTCCATCCACTGGGCTAAATTACTAAGGACACAGATCAACGTGGTCGAGTCAAAAGGGTATTAAAGGCTCCTCTGGCAGCCACCATTCGACCCATACTTGTCCACGGAGCACAGCTATGATATAAGGGTTGATTTTATTGAGGGGGGAAAACCGGAGTACCCGGAGGAAAACCCTCGAAGCACAGCAAAAATCAACTACAACTCCACTCACATGAGACCCGAGCTAGAGAATCAACACGTGGTTACCATTAGGAGGTCACCCATGCAAATTGTAACCACGGCCGATCACGCTTAAGTTGAAGCCTCAAACATGAGAAGTAACGCGCTAACCACATTCGCCATCTTTGCTTCCCAATATATACCTAAGAATGTCGACGCTCGGAGGATATTTGTATTACTGTTGAAGTGCAAATCAAAAGTAAGATAACGCGAAGTTACTCAATGTAGTACCTAAAATTCAATTTTCAACATGGATTTGTTAATACCCAGAAAGAAGTATAAATAGTATTTGTATTGTATAGATTTAATTACCTGATAAGTTTACAAACATCCACACTTTCCTCGGGAGTGGTTTTGCAAGGTATCAGTTCTGGTCCATTAAACTTATGGCATTGTTTCCCTCAGTTCATTAAAATCGATGGTGTGCCTGTTCATACTGGCCTAGATGTACCATGATGAGCACGATTTTCTCAAAGATATATAAAGGCATGCACTGTAAATAGTGGATAGCTTGTCTAGGCTATGAACTAAATGATTAGGAGGGGTTTTTTGAGCCAACTTCGATAATAACTCCATTATTATACTGCTGGTCATTTAAACTATATTTTCTGTTTACTTCGATTAGCCCACGCCTGCTGCTTGGTTGGGATACTTATTATTGGATTTTTTAAATACGGGAATTCAGGAAAAATTGACCGTACGATATTTGGTCAGATTGTTACTTGTGCATTTCTATTAATTGTGCGTAAGGCAAAAGAACGATAAAAGTAGCTAACAAACGTAAACAGCCGTTTGCCAATTTTAAAGTGATTACTGACAGTATTCATGTGTTATGATGGGTATAAATTTTATGTTGTAACTATCGGAAGATTTTGACTTCCTTGGTACTTGTGTTAAGCATGGTGTGCAATACAATGCATTGCTGGATTAAAACTCATCAAATGTCTAATTACTGAACTTGTGTTAATGGTTTTGTTACAGCTTTTAAAAATTTTCAGTCTGATTGCTAGGAGGTTAACTGCCTCTGAGGAATTAACAAAAAAATCCTCTGTTGCATTTAATAACAGTAGATGTTAAAAGTATTATTTCTCTCTTTGTTGAGTTGAATTATGCCCCTCGAACGTATTCTGTGTCGTTACATTCATTGCAAAGCCAACAAGTTTGAGGAATTATGGAAGATAACAGCGTTTTACACTAATAGTTGAAAACTTTGATATAATTTGGTGTGCACTATAATCATTCATAAAGGAATGGTTAATGAATGTTCGAGAGTGTAATAAGCGATATAACATCATTAGTAAAGTTTAACAAAGGCACAAAGGGGCAGTAGTACAAGAGAGGACGACAAACCTTAACCAATAATGTCAATATCTGTTTGAAAATATTAGTAAACCTGTGTCAAAAAGAAAAAAAGTTTAAAGAGTTGGTAAATTTTGTTAAAACACCATTGCGAGATGAAGTAAGATACTTATGTCTGTAGCCATAGGAACAGGAGGAAATCAATTTATCTTATTAAACCTTTGACCAGAGAAAACAAAAGTTTGGAAGACATTGCATATTGACACGTGTATAATTCCAAAGAAAAACTAAACTTACTATGTAAATTGTGAACTGAAGGACTGCTAGCCCTAAACACTTCTTCAAGTGTTCCAAAAATTGACAATCCGTCTCATCGCAGTCAAGGTAAAGGTAAATCTAATGGAATTACTAAAACATCTGCTTAAAGCTACATTTCCATTTGTATGGATACGGATACGGGTGGGGATGCGGCTAAAATCGCGATGACTTAAAATACAAGGTGTGTTCCCTGATGTACGTATGCGGACACCGATGCGGATACGGCATGCGGACAGGATTTTAAGAATCGGGTCATGTAGCGATTCTCTCTGCCGTATACGGAGTCCTATGGGGTTACATATAAATTATCTTGAAAAGACAGAAAATCTCAATGGAAACCACTTAAGTGCAAACAAAAGAAACGCGTCCGAAATCAGGATACAAATTCGTATCATGATCGTACCACCTTTCACTCAAATTTCGCTTAAAGTACCTATTCAGGTATTAAAACATTTAGAATTTTTTGTGGTGACTTTTCGCCTTCAGGGAAACTTTAGGAAATGGCGTAATGATTTCATCCGTTAAGCAAAATCAAATGTCCTTCGCCATGATGGAAAGAGAAAGTACTACCTCGAGCTGTTGAAAGCGCGTCTGAGGTTATCATCTACAAATTTTGGAAAAGTGATATCTTGAGTTCGAGAAAGTCGAATTTTTCAGTATGTTTGCAAATTTTATGCTAAGGGTATTCATAATCAAGAGGCAAATATTAAATGTAACGTTGAAAGATTTATATGGTCGTTAATGAAATCATTTACTCCAGTGACATGAACAAAAATTAAAAGGTTGTATCAGATGCATAAGAATCCACAATGACCACCATTCGTGCCTAGATAAAATGTAGCGATTACATTAAGTACTTACACAACTGTAAGCTTTGGTGTTGAATCGAAAAGATCCTTCGGGATATCCGTAATTTGATTGCTGAAAAAATACCTAGAATAAAAAGATTAATTTGCCACTGGTAATCTTATTCTAACAGGAAGAATTGATTATCTTTTGTTTATAATAGTAAAAAGTAATTTTTAAAAGACTTAAACCATCTTTGGTAAAGAAAGGTCGCTCAACAAAAATACGGATACGTTTTGGGAGGGAGAAACAGGACCATGTTACCCATATATACCTCTTCCCCGCAAGCAAAGAGAAGAATATGACAATAAAACGCTAATAGAGAGGGGTTAGAAAAAACCGGATGATCAATTTTACCGCATATTGCACAACTTGAAGCCTTGATTCACCACCGACTAAAATTTTAACAAAATAGCGGCCCCAAACCTATGTCCGTTTTCAATAATTAAAAGTTCCTAGAAAACATGACTAGTCCCGCATAATTTTAAGGAAAAGCATATACTGTTCCGCCTAGTGGTATAGGAACGAATTTGATTTTTGAAGGCTAAAGTCAGCATAGAAAAACATTTACCTGTTGAAGAATAACAGATTTTAAAGCCCTTTATAATGTGGTCAAAGACATAGGTGTACTTAAATTACTGTTATTTGTTGACGATTGATGAGTCCCCTTTTCATTGAAAGTATATTATTTTCTACATATCCAATTTTTTTTTTTTTTTGAGAGGCAGTCCTCATAAGCACTGAAACTCGATGTCTGACCTGTAGAGTTTACGTAGCCTCTGAAATGGCTGTGTATATTTCCATTGCATGCATTGATTAAAAGTTTTCTATTTCCAAAAGCAGCTTCAATCTTTCTTACTCAAATCTTCACTAATCTACTGCGGTCTAGCTGCACTGACTACCGGTCCAAACGATCTAAAGCTGCTTTCGAACCAGTGAACATAAGAAGGCTATTTTTGTGATGCTTGGTCCATTTTTATTTTCTTCTTTGGAGGGAGAGGGGGGCTCTGCCTCTACATTTAAACGTATGAGGAGACTGAAGCAACCTCGTCCTCCCACTTCTTACGCCAATGGTTCTGTCCACAACAAACTCTCACAAAACAACATAAATGTTTTGAAGTTCTTTAATGATGAAGTACCCTTCCCTAAGTCGTGCGATCTCTTTTAATACAGAATCTTCATTCTCAAAACGTGAAATAAAAAAACGTTCTTGGGCAAACTATCATTAGTGGCATTAAGAGATTACATTTTGGGATACTAATATTTTGACAGGGGCTTAAAAATAACCGTTAGCAAGCATCTGAAATGTACCTTGATTTCGAAATGTTTTATTAGTGCAATATCCCAAGGTGCTTTTGTTCATTTTACGTTTTACTGAAGTTTGTTTTCCAGAATAATTATGAGTTCTAAAAGGCGATCGATGATAATGTATCACGACAAACTTAATTAGAAACGAGACTCTAGGTAACTCACAAACTGGAAGGGCGCTTAGAAACCTTGACGTTTTGTGACTGAACGTCGTTTCTGCAGACTTTAGCAGAGTTAGGATGTGGAAATTAATGAATGGGCACAAAAAAGTCAGGTAGCACTGTTGTTATAACTAATTAGGATGTGGTAGTATGCGATGTGTCACGCCGAGACAGTGGTGAGAGTTTCTAGACTTTTACAGTGACAGGCAAAAATATTGGACACAGGATTTTTTAAGAAAATAATAACTTCTCTTGATGCTACTAACCTAAAATTTGAACTGAATATAGTACATATTTAGGATAGACTATGTATGAGGAGAAATAACGAATTGTTTGCTCGCATAAAAATTTATTGACAAACAACATGAAGTAACACGCAAAAGTTTTGGACACATATCAATAAACAGCGTTCAATATTTAATGGAAAATCCCTTATTTGATATTACAGCTGTCAGACGTTTGGAATAAATTGAGATGAGTTTCTTGCAGAAATCGGCACTAATTTCATCTTACTCCTGTGGACAAATGTCCTTGAGATTATTCAAGTTTTGTGGATTCCTCTGATGAACTCGAAGTTTAAGCTCCTTCCAGACTTTCTATCGGATTTAGATCAGGCGACTGACTAGACCACTCTAAAACCCTTATTTCCTTCGCCTAAAGCCACTCTTTCGTTTTCACTGCAGTATGCTTGGGATCGTTATCTTGCTGAAAGATCTAACCTCCCTGTAGCTCTCGAGCTGTTTCCACTGAAAAGCTTGATTTTAGTCTCGTCAGACCATAATATTTTGTTCCGAAATGAAGCAGGCTTTTCGAGATGACGATTGGCAAACTCTAGACGAGCCTTTGCGTGCTTGGGCTTCAGCAGAGGGGTCTTTCTAAGAGTTCGAGAATGCAGCCCTACCCGGTGGAGTGTACGAGTAATTGTATCCTTGCTAACCTTTGTGCCAGCTGCCTGCAGTTCCTTCTGAAGTTCTCCTCGTGTTTTGAATGGCTTGTGCATCACTTCCGAACAATGGATCTAGCTACTCGTTCACTTACTATACGAGGACGCCCTTTTCGAGGCAGATCGGTTGTCAGCCCATGTTTTTTCCATTTCCGAATAATGGTCCTAATCGTACTGATGGGGATCTTGAGCATGTTGGAGATCTTTCGATATCCCATTCCACGATTATGATGGTCAATTATAACAATACGAAGTTGTTGAGAGAGCTCCTTTGTCTTTGCCATTCTGAAAACCTTCACATGTGACAGCCAAATCTTTAATGACCATTCAAAAAGACGGACTCGGAGACGTTATGGTGCGTGGCGGGCTCTGATTGGTCGGCGGAGATTCGCAAATTAATGTGAAATAGACTTCAATCCAAAACTGCAATTTTTTATCTTGCTATATTTGTATTTTCAGAATGTGTCCAAAACTTTTGCGTGTTACTTTCTGTTGTATTTGTCAATAAATTTTTATGTGAGCAAACAATTCGTTATTTCTCCTCATACATAGTCTATCCTAAATATGTACTATATTCAGTTCAAATTTTAGATTAGTAGCAACAAGAGCAGTTATTATTTTCTTAAAAAATCCTATGTGTCCAATACTTTTGCGTGTCACATTGCGTAGGATTACTTGATGCCAATTTTCATTCCAGTTTTTTGGTGGGGAAGAATTTTGAAGTTACATGAAAGAGTGTCCCTACATGTTATGCCTGAAGCGGAAATTTGATATGACCTTGGTTAAAAGTACTGTACAACAAATCTAGTTTCTATACTATGCGACGTTTTTCAAAAAAAAATGTTGCTTAAGGGGTGCTACGCGCTTCAGCTCTTCATGCTACTTAGAAAACTTTTTTCTTTCCGACAAAAGTTGTATGAAGAATCGCACACTTTAAGGCTTTTAAACCAAGTGAGGAATGTTCTACGAAAGCTACTTGAATATGCAGCGTCGGGTAATTTGACCGCTTCCCTATCAATCGAGTAGTGGGATCGTTTAGAAACATTGTTTGAATTCAACCAATTGGATGTCTTGAGAGATTCTGGCTATTTATTCACACTTATCCGCGAAAGAATGTCAGTGTGTCGTTGCTGAATTACACATGTAATTAACATATCATGTAAAAGTATTTCAACATTTTCCCTTACTTTCAAAGTTAATGAAACTGCGACACTTGCATCGTCTCTTGCTCTTTTAAATGATTTGAACTCATTGACGCGATGGCTCACTTGGTTGAATAGCAGTTCAGTTGCTCGAACAAGAGAGTTGAAATCTTATATTTGTGAAGTAAAATCTTTTCAACTGACTGGCCTAATATAGTAAATTTCATAACATTTCTTTGTTATACCCTGAACGTCATTATAATGTACAAAGTAGTTTTATATTGATAAGACTAGTTAGCTTGCGTTTAATACTCCGTATTATATGTTGCTATTTCAACAGGGGACATATCGAAGACTTAAGTGGTCCTCCGTGAGTGAAACCTGGGTGGCTGCCATGACTCCGTTTCCAGTATCTAGGTCAGAAACCAAATCAGACTTCTACTAAACTCTTCAACAGAATTCAGGTTAATCAGTGGCTGTAATGCGTAGTTTGTTGTTCGATGGAGTAAGCTATGAAGACAAAATCTGCGGGCTCCAATCGTCTATACAGCCATAAGTTGGAAATTGAAGATTTTATAATTTTTCCTAGCCATCACTATGCTATGGATGACGTTGTGGTACTTTTTCTCAATTCCATCTAGGTATATTTCCAGGAGGATCTCTGACACCACCACTCGGGAAACTCGCAATTCTTTAACCCTCTTCGGATTGGGCTTTTTTAGACCTCACAGGGTTTTTTGACTGGGGACTTCACAGTTACGCCTTTTGTAAACGGTCTTTGCCATCCCTAATGGTTTTGCCATCCTAATGTTTTCCGGTTCCCCGACTGTACCATCCTCATACTGACTCCTTGAAGTCACATAAACACGTGAAAACTCGAAATATTTTACCAGTGTTCTCTCCTTGACTTTAAATTCAACGAGTGATTATCTAGGTCACCTGACCCACACCGAAATCTTAACCTAACCGTCCCAGTAGCGGGTTTCCCGCCTTGCTTACACCCAAACTTGACAATCAGTCGATTTAGTTTATTACTTTAATTTTAACATTCTGACTATACGAAAACTCGAAAAAATATCAAACAATGCAGAGTAAACAAAACATTTTGAATCCAAATAGAATAAGATAAATAAATAGAAAAACTCGGTTTCACCACGGATTTGAACCTTCTTGGTACCGATTGCTATTTGTCGTACAAACCACTACACTAAGCATGCAGACTCAATCGAATCTCGCCCAAATTACGAATTTATAAAACATCTCATCATTAAGTGAAGGTCCGCAGAGTACACTTGGCAAGGCCGTTTATGAAAGGGAAAATGGCAGGAAAGTCATGTCTACCATGATAACTTATGTTTTTTCGGAAGCTTTTCAAACGGGATTTTGTAATAGATATCTCTACCACCAGTCCTTTCCAGAAAAATGACTTATTACGACAACTGAGTCATGTCAAACATGATGAAGATTCTCGTTTTTTTCTGTAATTAGGGTTGGAAATCCCTTGCACAATTAGGTTAATTTTAATATACATTAAGATGCAATATGCTTTTGCATTTCAAAGTTGAGAAATTATTTTAAATACAAATTTTGATAAGTTTAGGGGATCCTAATAACATCGCACATTTTATATTACATTGTACTATTTTCGTACGTAAATTATCATAAACTTGTTGCCGTGGAAACAAAACTCTAACCTGAATATTAAAGATACAAATTTCTAATTACCCTTAAAAAATCATTTTTAATTCTGGAAGAAAACACAAATGATTTCAGCTCCTAATTTGTGTATATATGCTGTAAATCAGATACAGAATACTAATTAGATTCATGAGATTTTCTCTCCGACTTTCTACGTTAAAATTAATTGAAACTTCAAAATAACTGGTAAACATTGCCATTTTAGTATATTTGTATTTTACGAAAGATACGATTTTTGCGTCCTATCTCTATGGTAGTTTACACCGGCTTTCCTTGTCCATCCCATACAGATCAGCTGCGAATATTCTATTACTCAAATATCTATTACTCAAACTTCACATACAGTCAGGAAATGTTAACTCCCTAACGTAAATCGTTTCCGAGTTACAAGCAAAGTCAGCTTGAAGGGACATGATTTCTCTCTTAGTCTGAGCAGGGCTAACTTGTAATGCCACTGTCCTACACACTGGAAGACCACCATGACCATCATCAACTACCGGTACTTATGCTTTTGCTTTACCTATGTCATAGTCTATTTTACTTTTCGCAGCACGTGACTCTTCATACGTATTTCAATATCCTGATGCTCATTTCAGAGTGGTATGTACATTATATCCTGTCAATTAGCCCAAGTGTCGAAAACCTTATCATTTTGGGCTCAGGCATTGCTAACATCATTGACCAGTTATTCCGCAGGGTTCTGTAAACGGGTACACTAGGTGGTGTCGTGTATTTCTTCAAATGCTTCCATGCAATAGCTCGTATAAGAGGCACATCGCACATCAGGTGGTTGCTCCAAATACGTTACAGTTGCTGAAAAAACTACTAGGAAATGCTACAAGTGCAATTGACCTTCGTCGATAATAAGTAGTTGCTGCTGAAAACAAAAACCAAAGCTTCTTGAAACAAAGAAGCAAGACACAGTTGTTACAAGTGAAGCCAGTCTCATGACCGCCACCAACAAAAAAGTCATCCCTCTGTCCTTCTCCTCGCTATTCAAAATTTCATCATGGCATACGGACCTCACGAAGTGAAAGAGTACATCGAGATTATTATTACAGGGAATATAAATATGACGAAACAGTCTTATTTATAAATATTACCACGGTATTAAAATATATAATTCATAATTCATAATTCATAAAGTAATTTATTTCTCCACTATGGCTTTTCAGAAATAATTACAATTAATAATTATGTGCATTACAAATCTATATTTACATTAACATCATTAATTACTCAACCTACGTGAATTTAAACTATACATTACAATTAATACCAAGATAAAAAGTTAAAAAGTTAAAAAGTTAAAAGTTAAAAAGTCAACTATTCATGCAACTATTCCAAAACTCGTTATATAATTTGTTCCTTATTAAAATCTTAAAAGTTTCGATGTTAGAAATATTCTTAATATCATCCTCAAGTTCGTTCCATAATTTAGTCGCCCTATATAAAAAAGAACGCTGCCCCGATGCAGTTCGATAGAGGGGAATCTGCAACTTGTTTTTACATCTTGTGTCTCGGTCATGTGTTTGCGACCTAGATACAAATCTTCTGGTAAGATATAATGGAGCTAAGTCATTCAAACACTTAAATGTCATTACAGCATCTTTGTATTTCAACATATAATCAACAGGCAACCAATCTAATTGTTTCAGTGCAGGCGTGATATGATCATACTTTCTTATACCTGTGACGATTCTAGCAGCAAAATTTTGTACGCTTTGTAGTTTAGCTATGTTCTTCGAAGAAGTATTTGCCCACACTGAGGAACAATAATATAGTTTACTAAAAACTAAGGCATTTATAATCATTTTTAAAGTCCGATTGTCCAAAATGTGTTTGACTCGATTAATTTGACAAAGGGACTTTGTGCATTTGGAGACTACTTGGACAATATGTTCATCATAACTCAGGCTTTTGCAAACTCCATCCCTAAATCTTTCGCTGAAGAAACGGGTCATAGTATCATTCCAAGGAAGGGTACTCGAAAGTCCTGAACTTGACTTAACATTTGTGGGGTACCAAATGGAACAAGTTTAGTTTTTCCAGGGTTGATGAGTAGGCTACTAGAGCAACACCATGCAGCAACTCTCTTTAATTCGTCCTCAAATTGGGTTCCCCCAGCACTGATGTTTTTCAATGAAAATGACAAATACATTTTTGAATCATCGACGTACGATTCCAAAGGACAAACTGTAGGAACATTAGGAAGGTCGTTAATATAGATGTTAAATAATGCCGGACCAAGTATGGAGCCCCGAGGCACTCCATGTGTGATCATGCGAGCTTCTGAAAGTATATCACCAAGTCGCACTGACTGTCTTCTTTCTGAAAGATAACTCTTAAACCAAGCAACGGCCTTCCTGGATACACCCAAGGAACGTAGTTTCTCAAACAGCAGTGAATGTTCAATACTGTCAAACGCCTTTGATAGGTCCAGCAACACCACCGCCGTTAACTCTTTCCTATCTATAGCCTCGAGAATCATATCTGATACAAATATATTAAGCGTTTCAGTTGAATGTAACTTCTTGTTTCCGCTTTGATGGTCCGTGAGACTCTTTTCCTGAGACATGTATTCCATTAATTGGTTCAGTGCAACATGTTTACATACCTTCGAGGCCACAGGCAGTAAGGATACAGGGCGATTGTCATTCGGCGTTTCATGATCCCCTTCTTTGAGAATTGGAATTACTTCTGAATGTTTCCAAGCTGTTGGAAATACTGAAGTTAATAAGGAGCAGTTCACAATCTCAGTCAGCGCGGGAAGGATAATAGGTAGGGCGTCTTTTACAGCAACGAGTGAAACTTTATCTATTCCAGGGGCCTTATTTGTTGGAAGAGAGTTTACAATTTTACGTATTTCATACGATGTTACACGACGGAATTGAAATTCATCCGCTTCGTCTCTTAATACAGGATTATTTTGTCGTAAAAAGGCGAGATTACTCTTAGCACTTAACACTTTAGACTCATCAGCGACTCTGGCCCCAACTGAAGTATAAAATTTGTTAAATTCATCAGCCAATTCCTTCATATCCTCGGTATACACAGACTGTGACATCTCTTTACGCGGCATGCAGCTTCGGATAACCTTCCACATTGCATTTGGTTCTTTATTCCTATAAATTGCATCATGAACATACCTCCTTTCTGCTTCCCTCAGTTGCTCTTTTACCACATCACGAGCCCGACGAAAGCTGTCCCAGTCACAGGCATTCTTAGTCTGACGTGATATTTTGTGCAACTTGTCTCTTTTCTTCATCAGATCCTTAATTTCACCGCCTGCAAACGGAGGTTTACGGTATCTAACTTTTATAGTTTTGACGAGCGCATGTCTGTCTAAAATCCGAAAAAAATTACAATTAAAATAATCTAATTTTCCATTTACATCGTCCATCAATGACACATTCTCCCATTGTACTTGTGCCAAATCTTCTAAAAATTTATCCCGTTCGTAATGTCTATAACTCCTGACATTAATAACCTTAGGCTGAGGTTTTGGTGATTTTAATTTCAGCACAGTATAAATCAGAAAATGATCACTTATGCCATTTTCCACAACTCCACTTTCAGCAGCTAAGGCAATGTTGGATGTGATAATGAGGTCTATCAAGGTTGATGAATGTGATGTCACTCTAGTTGGACTGGATATTAACTGTGTTAAGTTTAAACACGTACACAAATCCTTTAGCTCTTTTGATTCTTGATTGTGTTTTAACACATCACAATTGAAGTCCCCAATAATGAACTGCTCTTTTCCATACGTACGGGCAAGGGTGTACTTATTAAGGAACTCCTGTACAAGGCAGCTTATTGGGCAATCCGGAGGTCGATAAATTGCACACACTAGAATAGATTTTAACTTCCTGTATTGTATTTGTACCCATAGCTGATGAAAGCCGGACGATGTTATTTCAGTAAGTTCATCTAGGACTTTGACTTTTAAGGAGGTGCGAGTATATATACACACACCCCCTCCTGTTTTCCTTACTCTATCCAACCTTGATCATTTGTAGCCTTCAATTTCTACCTCTGCATTCGAAACGGAGGAATTTAGCCAAGTTTCCGACACTGCAAAGACATCATAATTATTTTCCCTAACTAAGCAACGCAACTGTAATAGATGATCTCTTTTCCTTAACGAACGGATATTTAAGTGGGCAATTTTAACCTTTGATTTCTGGAAGGACATTGACGATCGACCATTTGTTAAGATGCCACTATGAATATCTCGCTCTTGGGTAATACCATCAGCAGGATTTCTCTGTCTAACTGGTATTAAATTGTTCCTATTCGGGCCGTTGTGCTTCCATCTGTATTTGCAATTACGGTAAGTGATTCGCGCTGATATTTTGTGAGTCATTTTAGTAGTTTGTGTAGTTCCCATCACGGGTAATATTAAATTTCCGCTGTACGCCATTATACGTAAGTTGAAAAAGCTCCGTCCAAGGTTACATTTCCTTCTTGCAAGAAGGTCTTGCGCTTTTTTCCTTTTTGTTGCCAAGGTTTGCAGCAGATAAATTTACGGATAAACCGGACAAGCAAGTAAATGTTGATGAAGTGATACTAACCGTCATTCAGATTATAAAAAAGACTGACAATTCTGTGAGGATCAGAGGATGCAGAACGCTTTAGCATGTAAAAAGTTAAAGGTACACTAGTCTTGCTCCGGGAACTGTTACGAAATCTGAACCATTCAGATATAACAGAATATATTTTCGAATTTTGTGGACCACTCGAGATAACCATACATTTTAACAGCACGACTAAGGACAATTGAGGGTGTAGTGTCTTTGGGATTACTCATTGGGAACACTGGGTGTCAAACGACCTTAATTCGGTACCAACATTCCGTCATTTATTATTAACCCTGCCGGGATGGTCAAGTTTACCTCCGCAGTTTTGATTTTGTTGACTTGACAGCAAGACACAAAGAACGTGCAGATTTTATTTGTCTTTTAAAGTAACTAAATGACATAGCCTTTGTGTCTATCGGTTTCATGACCTCGAACTCCTTGCTTGTTAACGAAGAAGTGATTGATAGCGGTAGCGGTTGCTCTTTTCCATAAATCCAGTAAAATCGATTCTACTCTGCATTTTTTTTCACGGTCAAAGAAGTACATCTTTATGAGGGTACTTAAGGACACTGATAGTGTGTCGTACATTTATTTCACAACAATATTAGATCGTAAATTCAGTAAAAAATACGTCATACGCATGAACGTGGAATGATTTACCGTGAAAAGATTGGCTTCGTTTGCAGCAACTGTGTCTTTTGTTTGTAGCAGATTTGGTTTAGTTTGCTGCAGCAACTATATATTCTCTACAATTGTGAATGGTTTGCAGAAGCTATAAATAAGTCGCAACAGTTGTAATTAATTTGCTGCAACTTTCGTATTTTAACATGTCCCTTACGGGCACCATGCTTTGCTTTGCTAATCGACTGTTGCAGATTATCTTTCGTACAATTTATCTTTCTGTTAAACCAAGGACTAAAAGTCTGAAAAAGAGAAGGGCATACAATTTCTGAAACTTATGTATGTGTATATATGTGTGTTTGTATGTATTAATGTAAGTGTTTATGTCGTAAATCGTTTAAGTGTTGTGCGACAGACAGCACAGTGTTAATTGCTGTAGTGGTATAGCGGGATAAAAGTAATAATGTTAAAGCTTGATGGTGCTTTTAGTTTCACGCTTTACATGGATAGTCAGGCAGCTATTGAAGTTCTACCTCGTTTGTTCATATATGGTGTGTTCATATGTGGTTGTGTATGGAGTTCCGCGTTTCAAGGTAGACAATTTAATTGCGAACGATTTGTCTTTTCTTTTTAAGTCCCAAATGAGTTTCGAAAGTTCGGTTTCGTTCAGATATTTTTCGTTCCGAAAAGATTTCAGATGGTTATTATAGCGTTTTTTGAAGTTGTTAATTATCCGTATGTATTGTTTTGGGCCTGTTGCGTTGGTCGTTGTCACGTCTTCTTTGTAGATGATTCTCTCTATCGTGTACATTCCTCTCATTGGGCATTCAACTTTAATCCTACAATTACATTTGTTTTCTTCAGAATCGGTTATTTTCTCTGATAGAATGTGGAAGTTATGTTTTGAAATAATACTCCAGACGCTAGATGGTCTATCTTGAAACGTGCAGCTCCTTACACAGCCAAGGCAAAGCGATGCAACCTTAGCCTTAAAGAAAAACTCGTGATATTAAAAACCGACAAATGAAACTTGCTAAACAAAAGAACAGAAATAATCTCGAAATGTCGACACGAAAATAGATTTTACGTCAAAAACCTCCATCCCCCGAAGAATGCAATAAACCATCATACGACCTCCACCAATCAGCCATCTCCGCGTGATACACAATAAGAAAAAGAACCGAAGTGGAACTTCAGTAGTTGCCTGACGATCGCTGTTAAGCGTGAAACTCAGAGTAGCAGCATCAAGCTTTAACATCATTACTACCCATATACATGTATGTATGTATGTATGTATATGTGTGTGTGTGTGTACTTATCTACGTACCTACGTATCTCTACACGAGCGTATGTATGTATGTATGTATGTATGTATGTATGTATGTATGTATGTATGTATGTATGTATGTATGTATGTATGTACGACCGTACATACATACATACATACATGGGGTGCTGGTGGCACAGTGGTAGTGCACGTGTCTCTCACCACTGTGACTAGGGTTCGATTCCGGCCGCGTGAGTAATCTGATTAAAGTTACCTTGGTCACATGTGAGAAGAGTGTTGTCCAGTTTGACTCTACCAAGCATCGTAGGTTTTCTCCGGGAACTCCGGTTTCCTCCTGTAATAACACTGGACCCATGAGGGTAGGCCCTTACTGGCCCTCTAGGTAGAGCAGCTCAGATAGCTGATAGGGTTATCCAGTATTAATAAAGGCTCTTCACTTTATAGATACAAGTACAGTATTTGTGTATATAGTAATTATAAAATATAACAATGATAAAATGTAAAACAAGTGTATATTTGTCTTATTAAAAGAGTGAGAGGTCTATATAAGAAAGTGCTTCCCTGAGGTTTTTGTCGAGACCGAGCGACGATCGAGCGAAGTCTTCGCAAGAAAAACTGAGTTAATTTATCTTAGCGTTAATTTTCGCCACAGTAATTTAAGTGGAGCACCAAACTCTGCGACCTAATTTTCCATTATCATGACCCCAAATTCTGGATCATGTCCATGTCTGGATTCCTTTGTTCCAGACTTGGATAAAAATTTTATCTCACACATTCCTGAAAAGTATTTAGATTAAATGTTCTGAATCTCTCCAGAGCGGTAGAGAAAGTGGGTATCGGTAAACTGAAAAATTTACAATATTTTTAAAATTAGAACATCTTTTTGCAAAACATGAACTATTCCGTATGAAACTATAATAAATTTTCAAAACCTACAAAAAAGTTTGACTGTTCAAGAATTATATATTTGGCAAAAGCCAGATCAAAGATCTTAATTATTGAAATGGCATAAAATGTTCTGGGGCTTGTACTGCTACGCTTATACGTTTTGTTTATTCAAGACAGCAGCAATCTGATATTAGTCCGTTATGAGTGTAATCAGATAAGTTCTTATTTAAGGTGACTTATTAAACCCAGCTCGGTTGTGCGGATGTTATGGATGAAATTGATGTAAATAAGTTTATCTCTATTTTCGCATTTTAGATATTTTATTGCAAAGCCTATGGACTTGGGCAGCGTCATTATTTGCGTGCAACATTTAAAGACATGCCATCGAAACCAAAGTGTTACAAGGCTTAATGTCTCCTCTGACAAGACTATACTGAAGGAAACACAAGGAATTATGTCATTCTGATCACTTAACGGTTCATAAGCATATTGGCTATAAGGTGACAGGAGCACCAAAGGATCTTTGAGGTTAATGTGATGAAAGAAGTTGTCAAAGTTCATTTGTATTCATTATTTCTTTTTCTGTTAGATTTACAATTACAATTTGGTTTAAAACTTTATCACAAGTCTGCATCTTTATCGTCTACTTCTTTTAACGATAGTGATAGATATGTGGGGAAAAATCTCTAGATATCCGGAGACAATGAAACTAACCTCAAACACTGCTTACGATACTGAACAGGAAGCGAAGGACTGAAGTGTGAACTCAAACTTTGGTCCCAAGACAGATCATACTGCTGTAATGTCAAAGGATAATTGAAACGATACTTTTGATTCATCAAAAGGTCAAGACAGCAAGTCATGATCATGTCACATCGGGTGCTTTAAAGTTTAAATAAACATGACGACGCTGAGCATTCAGTTTTTTTCCGACCAAGTACCTGAATCTGTATGTAGCTATTCGAAAACGCTTGGAAATATTACTTTCGAAACGAATTTCGAAATGAGTGTTTGAACTTAGCAACCTGGAGCTCTCGAGATACAACGTTAATGGCATGTAAGTCCTCTTATCCACCTTTTTGACTAACTTGAAAAGAATGATTGAGAGTTTCATAAAGCCCAGTCCAGAAAAGTTCTTAGTTGAAGCTAAAGAGGTAGCGGCAATTTGTGATGAGAGCGCCAAAGCTAGTAGGTAACATCGATTTAGCCCTTTGAAAGTTTTAGTCAAGAAAAGTACTCGTTGCCGAAAAAGACTTACCAGAGTCAGTTTCTAATGACCCAAGTTTTGTGACCACCAATTACGACTAGAACTCAACGAGTTTATTTTACTTTAATTGCACTGCAACAACTGGAGCTGTTCAATTGCTCACAAATAAAGCGATCAAGACGTATAACAAGCAGAACAGTCTTGGTACTGCTTGCTATTGTCAGTGTCCATTCTTGGAATACAGTACAGAATAAGACACAGCGTTCAGTTGTTCTTGTTAGATAGTTTGCATCGAGAACAATACGAAAAGAGTGACCAACCACTCCAGTTAAAAATGGTTTAAGATAAAAAATGGAGGGACGTTTAACCCTTTCAGGTCCATACCCGACTTTGGTATTTTACTCTGGCAAACTCCAGACGATTTTAGTGGTCGAAGGGAGACCTCTTTGACAGGAAAGGGTTAAGCAAGAAAAACTTTCTCAATGTTTTTCATCTAAACCGCACGAGGCAACACTATTAAAATATGCGCATTTCACGAGGGCTAACTGTCACTTAAGAAATATTAAATGGATTCCATTTTTGGATACTGTCATCCAAACACGGGTATTAACTAATCAAACTCCTGAACGTGTTACGTTATTTTATAAATTGAATTCATACATGACAAGGAAATCCGCAGCAAAAAAGTCCGGAACGACGAAGATGTGCAAAACAGCAATATTGTCATAAAGTTAACACTTGACCTGTGCCATACGATAGCGAAAAGAAAGATTTCCTTTTCATGGATCACACTCAGACACCGGCAGTAATTTTTCTTGCCATCTTTTTTTGTTGTCTAGAAACTGCCTTAAGTAAAAAAGACCATGACTCGAGGTCAAACTCAATAGAGCCGAGAATGTGACTTACACTACTCCACAATCTCAGGACAGGTTTCTCTGTCTTCTGAGCTCCAAAGTAATGAACAAAACAATGCAGGGAATTAACAGTGGCAATGTACTCTCCATAATGGCGGATACAACACCTGATGTTAGGCAAAAGGATCATGTGAGTGTTATTTGCCGGTACGTTGACAAAGATGTTGTTCGTGAACGACATATTGAACTGAAAGAAGTCCGAGACAAAATCGTAGCCGGGCAACCTGTTCCTGTTATCGCGCCAGTCGATAGCAAAGACATTGACAACAAATGAAATAGCTTTTCAAGCGTGCAATTTTACGAACAGTATGCCGGGATGACAGAAGTGTAGGGCAATCGCTTCCCATTCACTCAGTAGAGTGATACCATATATCCCAAGCCAAGGCCATAGGTCAAATACTATTAACGAACATACTTATTTAGTTACTTCAATAGTTTTTGAGTTATTCGACGAACTCCATGCAGGCTCTGTGAGCTTTTTTCATTGATAGTACAAATACGAATGCCATTATGGACGACAAGCTCGAAAACATGAAAGTGCACTGGGTCTAAGAAATCTTTCAGCTACCTGATAGATAGCTAGAGTAATGTCTCTTTAAACAAGGTGGAAGTCTAATAACGCAGTTCTTCAACTAGTCTGTTGACCAAACTTTTCTATATTGATTTCGTTTGTTTGATGTTCATGAGACACCTGTTTTGAAAAACGAAAGCTCTTACAGAAGTGCAATAGGCAGTGGACCTGGACCTGGACATTGTGAAAGCTGCCCATGAACGCGCCCAGAATTACAAGAATTACAATTGAGTCAGCAATGGTGCGCAACGAATTAATTCATGCTTTAAATTGAGCCTTGCACTCCGCGAAAACCTCCATTCACCGGATAGATATTTAAATCATGCGTTGCTTTACAGTGGCCGTATGAAGTGACCTTCATACAATATACTCAATCTAGCATATACCGTTGGATAGTCTGAACACATCGGAGGAGATTTAGATCTTCAAATTTCCAAATCGTGTACGTTACTCAATTTCGACATTCTGTTCACGTCTCCAATAATATGTTAAGACTAAAATGAATGAGTTATTTACGGTTTACACTTAAAATAAACGAAATCAGAAACGCCAATAATGTCTATTTTAATCCCCCCCTGTTATTTCATCGCGATATAAAACTGTTTACTGATACCACAAGTGTCTTTTCATTAATTTCAAAGTTCAATTTAAAAAAAAATATGATTGACTGCTTCAAAAACGAAAACAGCACTTTTCTTCAGGCCTTCGGCCACCTTTGAACGTCAAAGGAAAAGAAAACTATGTTAAAGATCTTTACCTCTCCTTACACAGGCACTGAATTTGATGTCTGTACAAAGGTTGTGACAAAAACAGTAAGGGACAAAGTACTTTGCAGATGCTGAAGCAGAGACTGAGAAGAAGCGACTCGTTTTCTCTTTGTCAAATTTTGTATACAGGCTTGCCCTGAACACTCCTCTAATTGTCGCGCAAAAAAGGCAGAGTTTTAGTAAGCTTAAAACTGTAAAAACTGCATTGTTTAGTTCGACGTGTGATAGTCGATTCTTCGGTCTGATTTCGTTAAACAACATAAAAGACCGTAAACATGGAATTGGCGCGGACTGCGTGGTCGAGAATGAGCGACGATACATGCAAGACGAATAACTTTTTGAACAGTCATTTTCAACTTTGAAATTAACGAGTTGGCACTTTTCGTATCAATAAACAGTTTTAATTCTTGGTGAAATAACACCGCGCGATTAAAATAAAGATTATTAAAGTTCCTGTTTTTGTTTATTTTAAATTTTTATATGGTAAATAGCTGAGTCATTTTACTGTTAATATACTATTGGATACGCGCATGAAATGTCGAAATTGAGTAATGTACCCATGAATCAGAAATTCGATGACCTAATATGTATATGCTTACTACGGCCCTTAATCTTCTCTTATGAGTTCAGGGTAACCGACAGTATATAATCGATTGAGTGTTATGTATGAAGATGACTTTATACTGCGGCTGTGAATCAAAGCCTGATTTAGGAATCCGTCTGTGCGTGTGGAGGTTTTCGCCGAATGCGAGGCTCAATTTAAGGTATGAGTTAATAGCAGCATGACTGAATGATGACGCAAGACGTTGAAGCCGTGTAAATCCAAGCGTAAATACGGCGCTTTACCACCAAGTGTTAAACAAATCTACTAATTCGAAATGGGTGTGGACAGGATTTTCTGAGTGCACTGGGGAGAAGCGTAAATGTCCAAAATCAAAAAGGGCCAGAGTCGGCTCAATTGATCTGGTGACGTAAAAAATCTACTTGGAAACTTCCTACTGAACATTTATTTAGGGACTGAGATATCGGCAAAGGCTTCAGAAAATGTTTGAGTTCAATGAAATCATCCAGTATTATCAAATTAAAAATGATCTTTCCAAATCAATCGAGTGCATAATTTCCTCGCCTGTTTAAAATTTAGGACTTCAGGTAAGCAGTCGGTTTGGTTTCATCAATGAATGGACTTGCTCGTAAGTATATGAGGTTATATTCAAGAAAAAACTTGGGCGAAAAGAAATATTTAGTTGTGACGTGAACGAAACAAGTATTTTACACTAAATTAGTTTGATTTCAAACACTATTTCGTATCATCTTACTAAGAAAGATAAAATTAAAAGCAAAACTTAATAAGATTTTGAAAAAACCGCTTTCAGATAAGCGCGACAGCAAGTAACTTTAAAGTGAATGCGACCGGCAAAAGGCTGCCATAATGTTGACTCTTTTATGTCACCATCAGACTTTTTAATTGCACTGTGTCTAACGTCAGTTGATTTTATTTGTCAATGGGGGACTTCTCGAAATGGAAAGGGTTAAATTCGTTCTTATAAATTTCCTCAGATACAAATCCAATAAACTCTACAGACAAAATGAATTCAATTTTCCAAGTGCCAAAATTTTAGCAAAAGCCCATGACCATAGCAATTCGTATTCTTGGACAGTCCGAAAATCTTTAACCTATAAATCCTATTGTAGGCTTTAGTTTTCATCAAAATGACCATAATGAAAATGAGATATTGTGATTCAAAAAAAGTTGTTTCAGACCTAAAAGATCAGGAATCCCTAACCCATTCCTGGATGTCCATTTACCATTCAAAGTCTTCCTGGAGATTCTGAATATGTAGTTCCTTTATTTGTTAATCTTCGAACTCGAAGTCATCATCCGAACTAAATTCCAGGGACAGTTGATACTTTTAACGCGCCCTTTAAAATCTCATATTAAAACAATGCTCAACATCTGACACCAACGAAACATTACACTGGTCGTACTCAATCTTTACAATCCGTATGGGTTGTAAAGGTGATTTCATAGATTCATGGGAATAGTAGGAAAAAAGTAAACGGATTTTCAAAATTGCTTAAAATTCTAAAATTTAATGTCTGAAAGGCAAATCGTCCTTATTGTAACTGGACCGCGAAAAGAAATTTACTGTTGACAAATAATGACAATGGTGTACTCCCCAACTTAGGCTCGCATACGAACACCGTCTACTTGAGAGTAATAAGGAAGACAATGCAAGCAACAATAAAAAAAAATAATTTGGCAGATTTACTTTGAACTTTTTGCCTTTGACGACAGTAAATTAAAACAAAACAAGAAATAGTACGTGGCTTAAACCTACGTTCACCGATATATTACCGTCTCGACTGTAAAATTTTCTGTATTGCAACTACTTGTCATCATGTTTACGTTTACCAGATTTTCTATTCCAAATATTATTTTTCCAAAAATTGTTTATTTATATATGTATGATAGTACACCCTGATCAAAACCTGTAGTAGTTCTGGGATTTGGTTTAAAAATTGCTTACGCTTCTCACATATCATTCTTCATATAAAGTTTTGTTCAAAAAGTTTGGTAGTCTATCATAACACCTGACTCAATCCATCCTCAAGTCCTCTGATGTTTTCGGAAATGTTCACGACCAAAAAACCTCGGAGAAATGGAAAAATAGCAAGGATTTCAAGGACCATAGATTGTCCTGCTATTCGACAAATTATGCCATGATTTTCAGTAACTTTACTTTTATAAGTAGAGGTTTAGTCCTCAGTTTATGGTCGCATTAATAGAGCCTCCCTAAATTTATATGTAGAAATTCGGGTCACCGTTTCATTGTTTTCGACAAATTATCTACTTTAAAAAACTATTCCTACCAATTAATTTTTTGTTAATTTTGCCCTATTGAGACTGTTTGATTTCATTTTGTTTTTGGTAGTTTAAATAGTTTAAACACCTGTAGTATAGCAGCAACTTCGATTTAAGTTTCCGCATTTGCGCTCGGCATAATTGAGAGACGGAATCCACATACATCTACATATACATAAACATAACTGCATGCAGGACATTTTGTTGCCACAGTCACTTCGCTTGTAGACGCACTGTACACACGTGCATTCTGTATGCAGTCGAACACCCGCGAAAATCAGTACCCTCCCACTTTGTGAAGCGCCACAGGCGAGTAATCACGGTAAACAGTGACCGTAATCCATGGATGGTGTACGTTTGCTTGATAAGTGCCTTGACATGGAGTTATTTACCTGTCACAACTTTGACAGTGCGAAGATTTCTTTATTGTTGGAGTGGTACCTTTCTGGATGTTCGTCGCCGAAGATTTCGCATGTAAAGTTTCAAACGGTAGAGGAGAAACCGAAGACTAATTTGATACAAAGGGGTTTTTTCTGAATATTTATTTAATCTCTATAATAGGTTTTTTTTTCTAGGATGTGGTTGGGATGCTATTGTTATTGTTTATCATTATCAAAAAAAAATTATACAGGCTGGAAACTTCAATAAATTTGTTATCAATGAGTGTCGTGCAATATAAGAATCTAATAAGAATCAAAAAAATACCAACAAACAACAAGTACAAAAAATTAAATAAGGCATATTACATGGTAACGATGCATCATTTCCATTGTATTTGATAGACTTGGATACTAATGCTGGCATGGCAGTGAAAGAATAGCAAATCAGGTTTCTATATTCACGTGTATTTATCCATACTGGATTACCCTATCAATTCGCTAGGCTGCACTCCCAAGACATCGAACAAGGACAGCTTCTCATTAGTCCAGTGTTTCTACATGCCCAGCTTATCTAAATACCCAGAGAAAACCTGGTATGTATAGTAGAGTCAAACTGGATATTTTTTCCCCCATATTACCGAAGTAACTTTTAATCAGAAAATTGAACCGATCTGGAATTGAAGCCTAATAACTGTGATAAGAGACATATGAGCTGTTGCAGTCCCACCAATACCACATTAAAATTCGTGAGACATTGAGTAAGGAGTAAAGAAGTGTTAATAAATGTGTTATGCAAGGCTTAAGTTAATAGAAAAACACAGTCATGAGGAACGAGAGCTTTATTGTATCAGAAATATGATATCAGATATCTAAGAGTAAGGAAAGTTCAACCGATGAATAGTTGTTACAAGAAGTTCATGTGGCTGGTAGTTGATCTTGTCCTTCTGATTAAAGGTGGCAATTCTTACACAAGTGAGATAAAAAGTTTGAGTCCATGAAGTATTGTAGCGGTGAGGTTTCGAATTGTTCCCAGCAATGAAGTTTTTCTAAATTGTAGGCTCATTTTAGATCTTGGTAAATTTGATTTATTAGAAAAGTATTAAAAGGTAAAATGGAAAGGTGGCAATTGCAATTTTCTTGGGTCAAACACTACAGTTATGTGTAAATGTATTTATTGGTACTGTATTTTGAAGGGAATGCAACTTAAAATTTGAGATGTGTGATAGGCTGAAACAGTCGCGAGTATGAAATGTAAGAGATTACAAAATGAAGTATTATCGTAATAATCACTGTAAAACTAACAGAAAAAACATAGCAAATTATACTGTTGAAAAGAAATCCCGGATTATATAAACTGTGGCTTAAGTTGCAAATAGTTGGTACAAATTATCAATTTCTAAATAAACCACGGCTTAATCAATAGTGCGTCTTTGGTTAAAGATATAGGACCCCCGACAAGTAGCCTGCTTTAGATAGGGTCATCATCTAATGTGGATATCTCCCAGAAAACTAAAATTATGTCTGGGCTCACCATGTAGAGTAGATATATCTCCGAAAATGTAATGGAATGAAATGGGGACACCACGTGAAGTTGGTGTATCCCCGAAACTAAATTATTAAAAATGTGTGGGCTTACCTCACAAAGTGGGTGTTTTTCCAAGTAATAAGACGTGATTCAAATCAGTGTAATTATTACGTGGGTTACCTCATAATATTGGTATCTTCCGAATGAATTATCAAGTAAAATCAATCGATATGGGGTCACCACTCAAAGTGGGTATCTCCCTAAACAAGATAACATAGGTGGAATTTGTTGCTTTTTTAAAAACTGAATTGATCAATGGTGAATCTGTTCCGAAATGTTAAATAAAAGTAAAAATGGATTACTCGATTGGAGAGTTTTGACTTGGAGGCTAGCCACAGCTTAGGTCCAACGTTTCGACACAAAGTTTTAATGTCTTCATCAGGGATTAGAATGGTCGACAGTAGTGCTCGTATTTATCGCACTGGTAGTCTTAATTCCTATGTGAATTAGTTTAGTGTCTGTAAGCTTCAAGAAATAAATCTGCATAGTCCCTAATTAACGGGTCATTAGGATATTCAATATGCCACACCTCCAAAAAATCCTCTGGAAATAGTGTGGGTTGCAGGTAGTGATGGAAAGCGTTGCTCGATTCAATTTTGTGCTCTGTTTTTGAGCTATATTCTACAAGAGAAAAATTTGTAATTTTTTTGGCCGTTAGGGCCTTTTATGTTCACTTAACCGTTTCTTTAACTGTCGTTTTGTTTGCTCGATATAGATCTTTTTGGAATCATAATATGGAATAGAGTATATTGCTCCTTTTTATTTCCTTAGTGTCAATTTTTTGCTTTTGGTTTCGGTAATAGCTGAAAGAGGGTTTAAGGGCCGTTTTCACGTTGTGTTTTGCTAAAGCTCTTTTTATTACTTTTGAAGTTCCTTTTATGCAAGGTATTACGGCAAATTCATTTGGTTCCGGTTCCATGATCGGTTTTCTCCAAAAGCCTATGCTTTTTAAATAAATTGGGAAAAATTCTTAAGGTAATTGTTTTCCATGAAAGTTTTAACAAACCAAAATAAGTCAAGGCTTGTTTTGGACTACTTTTTAAACTTGAGCATTTTTCGTCGAGGCTTCTTTTCGTTATAGCATTTACTTCTTATTTAAGCCAGGGCTTATGGTAACCAAGAATGTTTTTGTGTAATTGGTCCTTTTACAAACAGTATTACAGGAAGAACAGTAGCATTGAATAAGTACAAGAAGAATATGTGAAAAAAATTATAGTAAGTATATTTTTGGGAAAGGTTAATCAGGATAATCATGATGACGATAATGATAACTATAGTTTTACAGGAATTATTGTAATAGTCATAAGTAATTATTGTAATAGTGTGGTTGATAGTAGTTATAATTATCTCATGACTCACCTGCAATCCATCGTTTCAACAGAAGCGTTAAATCTTTTAATCTACTAATTACTATTCTAGAATGTGACAATGACTTATTCCACTGCTCTCCTTTTAAATCAGTGTGATAAATACTTGTCGCATACTAATGACTGACTATCTTAATTTCTAACGACCAACATCTCTTCGACTTTAAACTGGAAAAGAAATACTATTTCATTGAAGGTGAGTCATGAGATAAGGTGGCTAATCAATGTTCACTCGTGTGATAAAGAATTTAAAATTGCTCGTGAAGCTTCAATGTCCATTCGAGGCCTACGGCCCCTCGTGTCAGCTAATCTTCACTTGCGATGTTAAATCCTTTATCACACTCGTGACCGTTGATTAACCCGTACTATTGATACCAGTCGTAATAGTAATAATAATGTTAATGGATAAGAAACAGACAATCATAATGAATATTATAATGATGATGATAGTGATAATAACAATTATAATAATGATAGTAATATATTAATAACAATTACCTGAGAAACACCAACAACAACAATGACAATCACAGTGCTAATGTACCTAGCCCTGGTGGAAATTAGCTGTAACTCTTTCGAGGCGGAAGGTCCTTCTTTGACGAGTAAAATTGTCTGGCGTTAGCCAGAGTAAAATAAGTCTTACGCCTCCAAGAAAGAGTTAAAAAACCCTGTGGTGGTCTTCAGGATCAGCGCATTGGAAAGTAAGATTGTCTTTGGCAGTTGTGAATTTTTTAAGTTAATGGACTCTTTCAATCTCGTTGCACATTATACACCAAATTTCTTTACATTTGCTGTTGGAAAAAGTTTCTTGATCAACCTACACTGCTAAAACTACTAGAAAAGTTTACATGAGTGGGTTTTGCTTTAGGTTTCCGGACCAATGCGTTACGAGCCTAGCGGATATCATGTCATCTGGGAACATTGTACTGGTCTTATCAATGCTGTTTCCAGCTGACCCAATACCTCATCTGGTCGTGCACTAGTCTGGAAATCTAAAGATGTGAGTTAGAATCACGATCATTGGAACTTTTCTAGTGGACGAAAGCAATGTAAATCAATCCTAATATTTTCTCTTTATCTTACCGTGTGGTGATTTTAAAATTTGCTATTGGAGCTTCGTCAAACGACACTACGTTAATAACCTCTAAGAAACATGTATCCATGAATTGATCAAAAACGTTTGCTGAACCCAGCATGCTCCTCCAATCGGTCTTATCACATTTGGAATGCGAGCATATTCATGGACATAATCAACATCTGGTGCAATTGATACCTGTACTCAATTGAAGATGCATGTATAATAGTTTGGATTATAATCTAATTGGGAGTATACCGACGTGCATCGTGATTTATGTTCAAATTATCTGGATGATTTGTTCACGAGATTGTTGAATGTATCTTTGCATTAGCAAACATCATACAATGTTCATTCATAAGTTTCAAGATTGTATCAGAATTTTCAACATCAACGAAGAATGGCGTTTACACTGAGTCGCCTGTCTAATGTTCGGCAAACAAGCGGTACCTCGACTTTCCTTACGCCATTTGTATGGATATTCATCAGAAAGAACCAAGTTAAGGTGTTGCTGTAAAAAATGACCAGTTGAAAGCAGTTCTTCATATTCCATGGAGCTACGTTCGAGAAATTGCTCCCTCATGAGAGTGTCCAAAGGATAGTCTCCAAAAGTGGAACCAGCCTCAAGCACCAAGAAAGCCATTTCGGTCGTACGCTCTGCTTAAATCATTTGCTGGAAATCAGTGTTCATGTGACGTAAACAACGTCTAAGAGATCCATACAAGATGTAGAAAAGACCAAAAGACTCCAAATTGATTTACTTCAAATGGACCTAATGTTTGGTCAGCAACACAAAAGTTCCCGAGTTTGCACAAGGCATACTTGACTCAACTGGAATCCTTGGATATATACCTTCAGCATATACCTTGCAGTTGTATATACCTTGCACAATCTGATTGGTTCCTCGATTTCGGAATATCCTGCACTATTCACCTCCGAGAAAAACAAGATGGCGTCCAGTTTTGTTTTCATTACGGAATAAGAGCTCTATTTTAGTAAGCGAAGTTGCTGTGCCAGACAGCACCATCGAAGCAACGAAATTTGGCAGTTAAGTATTCAAAGATATGTATTTCTTTTATTTTTTTAGCAACAAATACACTCGGGATGTGTTTCAAAATGTTTTGTGTAGAAATGATCAGTGAGCGACAAACTGACATCCCTTAACATTGCAAGAATTTTTAAAAAATTGTAGAGGACAACAATTTTGCAAGGTATATGATAAAGCAAATATTCACCTCCGTCTCGGTGAATAATTGTACTCTCTATCTATAAAAATAAAAAACATAGATACCCGCGGCAAATTTTTTTCTCCTCAGTCACCACGCGTGCAAATGGACTCCACGCAGGTCGAGATAAGAAGCTTAGCACCGCGCTTTGTGTTGTGGGCGAGAAGATAAGATCAGAGGACACCGTTTCCTTGTTCGTGTCTGCTGTTATAATTCCGATATGTTTTTCTTGTTCTCCATTAAATTTTCTTTAACAATCACGTTACTTATGTGGCAAAAACCTCAAAGCAACTTCATTATAAATTTTTAGTTATTGAAATATGTATTATATGTACTCATTGATGTAAAAGGATGAGAAACACGCATTCACAATAAACGATCTGATACTTCAAAATTTGTAATACTGCTTTTCAATTTTTTCCCGTATTATCAATGTTGATTACCTATTAACCAAGTGCGAGGTCTATATGGGAGAGTATTTGCATGAGGATTGAGCAGAAAACATGGAGGCCACGCTAATACTTTCCTGTATAAACTCAACAAACGGAGTAAATAAGGAATATTATATGGCTTTTGGTGTTTGTATTTGTTAATCCAGCTTTCATGCTTAAAATTAGTGTTGACAATATTTGATTCTTTTTCTGATAGTTTGCTGCAACAAATCTTTTGTAAAATTTGTCTCATTTTCCTTAGTTTGTCTCCAAATCAACTCGAAAATTTTACCACCAAAACTTGCCGGTCTGTACGAAAAACTTATTGCATGGCTAGGCAGCCAATCAGCGTGCGCCATTTTGCGTACAGATCGGATAGCAAGCTTACCCATAGAATAATGAATGCTTATTGGATAAACAGGTTAAAAGCAAATTTAGGAGGCCCAAAAGGTACATGGCTAGACTTTTTTAACTGTTTAAAATAGGCGACAGACGAAATAGAGTTAAGTCGTTGCCGTATAGTAAAAGTCAGAGCCTAGATAAAGCAAGAAAAGTCACAATATAAAGTTTGCCAAATGATACATAATGTAACATATAACTATGAACACAACACGATAGAAAAATGAAAGAACTCAGTGTGAAGAATACAATAATTATTGGGTTTCTACAAGGTCGGAAGTGGGAAGAATGCGGTGACAAAGGGAGGTGAAGATTGTAGATCAAGGAAAGCCAGATAAAAGTTAAACTGAACCTGTGTGTGATTAAAATTCTTGATCAGCTAGTAAGCTTTCTCTTACGAGGATGTCGGAATTCGAGGTCGAGAATGAGGAATGTAGGACGCTGAAACCATCTGGTGATACACGGTACCAGGTATCGCCGTGATGTGTTGAATGACAAGCGCATGGTATGTTAAGGCAACAAGCCTACTACTTCAAACACGAATCCTTGTTTACTTCGGAATTTTTTCCCTTTTCTGCAAAAAGAGTTTCAATCCTCCACCAACTAGTATTTTCACATGTCACTATGATACTGGAGAACTTGTTTAACCACATGATTTTAATTTCTTATCTTTGTCTACATCCCCGTTCACTTCCAATCTCCTCATCAGAAAAATCTTAATGTTTGAAAAGCTCAATCCTATATTCAATTCCGACAGGAGCATCATCTCACTTTGTTATAAAACCTTTGCCTTTCTTTCCCGGTTTCCCTATTAGACCCACTTGTCGCTCGCACCCTAAGTAAAAAATTATTGTCAAGTGGATACGACAGAGGAAAAACATTCGAGGTACTGTGGACAGATTAGTGAAGTGAACAATTAGTGGTTGTAAGTAGGATATAGTTGTTTATTCATTTATTCTTGTAAAAACCAATGAATTAGGAAGTGGAATTGGTATGCATCGATAAACAGTTCGGTACATAGTGGTGATGTCACTGATTTGGAATTCGTAGACGGTCGGTAGCATTTTGAATTATCAGTTGCATAATTACTGTGGATTCCATACCTCAAAAGGAGATCATTACTCCTGCACGATTAGTACTAGTTGTTAACAGTCGGATATGCAGGTTGAAATTATGGTCTAGTGAATAGCTCAATCTCGTAAAGTGTGCGGATCGAACAGTGTGCTGGGACAGTTTAACTCTCTTTATGTTTTTCCGCTGTAATTATTTGTGAAGCTTCTTTAAAGAGTAAGGTATAGGTTCCTGATTATTTATATGATTAATTTAGTTTTTTAACTTTAGAATTTGCTTCTGGTTAGAATTTCGGTTAGATTTAGTTGTTAAATCTTAAATGAACTATGACAGCAACTACACCACGCTCTGGTCTAGAAAATTCGACCCGGATTATACTCAAGGCCGTGACCGTAAAGGCTGAGGAAATGATTCCATTGCAGGAATGAGGATACCATCTACCACTATAGATGCTACCGACTGTCTACGGATTCCACATATGCGGTGACGTTATCATGATGATTCAAAGTCAAAGCAATTACTGTAAACCCTAAGTAATCTGTGAGCGAAGTGGCAAACAGTGACGATATCTGACAACAGGAAGATGATTATTGTACAGAAAAAGATTCGGGAACTTCGATTTTTTGGGAGGCTTACAGACAAATCAATCGCGACAATGGGTTACAAGTTAATTGAGGATCGTTGAACAACGAGATGTCCAATCTGTTGTCCTGTAGAGAATAATTTACGACTATACTTAATAGTATGCAAGGAAGTGGTCAATCGAAAAATAACCAAGACGAACTACGTTCCATTGATTGAAGTGAAAAAGAAGGTTCCAATGCACTGAAAGACTAATAACGCAAGATCAAATTAGAATAGCGAAAAAACATTGAAACTCAAGAACGATAAGAACGATAAGGACGATAAGAGCTATGAATAACAACGCGAGAGCTTAAGGTCTTATTCCTCTGTTGCGAACAAGAGAGCACGTGGGTCAACAAATGCGCAATACCTTTAAGGAGAACTAACCCAGAACAAGAATAATTGTTTGTCGTCCTGAACAGCTTTGTTAAATTTTTTGTTCACACACGTATACAATGATTGTCTTTAGTGTCCAGCGATAATGATATGTAAAGTAGCTTTTTTCAACAATTTATAAATCATTTTCCAAAAATGTTTGGTTAAAGTATATTCCTTGAACAAAAAAGACTCATTGGAGAAGTTACATTCAATAAAATCAGTAAAACTACATGCAGCTCGAGTTGGTCCCATCTGAAACTAAGTTTGAAAATGATACTCATAGTCATTATATAATTGCAGAAAATATTCAACTTAATCAACAACCTCCTAGTAGGAATTGTCATCAGATTTAGTAACATGCATAAGATCACAGTGTCGTTGACTGTAGGGGCACTTTTAATCACAAATACCACAGTTCCAATCAAAACCAGATTTTGAATTTGAAACCGCCAAACCAGTTGTAGTTTGAAAACAAGGTAAAACATAATTTTTTTTACTTTTACAGCTGTCAGCATGATGATGAAATCTTATTTTCCAACTCTACACATTACTTTGAAATCCAGTTGTCCTGTCCTTACTAGTTTCCATCTTTGCTACACAAAGAGACTAACCTCTTCCGTCCGCTTCCAGCTTCAAGACTCTGTCATATCCAGCTGCAGATAACGAAGACCGATTAATGTAGCATTTGGAAACTTTGAAATATAACTGGTATAATAACAGGGAGCCTCACAATGAGGAAAGGGAGAACGTGGCCATTTTGTAGGTTTACCTTTTCAATAGAATCACCCTGAATGTTTGTACTTAAGAGATACTTTTCACCAGGTCGTTGGACGTTGCTTAGACAAAGGGCTAAAAGTTGAATCATGCCCAAATTGTATGAAAATTATAAGATGATAGATAAACGTTCTTCAAAGCTCTAACCTCAGAAAAACGATTTCTGAGGCCAGACGGGGATCAAACCCGCACCTTCTGATGACCGGTAAGCCGCTCTAGCTATTGAGCTACCAAGACTCCGATGGTGAGCTAAGGTGTAAGTTTGACTTACGTGCGACCTAAGCGGAAGCCACAATATGTTAATAATAATTTGATGAGATATATTTTAGAAATGTGGGAGCCTGAAGATATCTTACGATGATAGATGAACGTTCGTCAAGCTCTATCTTCAGAAAAACGATTTCTGAGTATCAGACGGGAATCGAACCCGCAACCTTCATACAACCTTCAACTTGACGAACGTTTATCTATCATTTTAAGATATCTCAGTATTCTGTAATATCCGGATTCTGTCACAGGTTTTCAACACATTTTCAAATTTGGTCAAAATTTTTCAAAGTGTCGTGGGGGGTTTCCCTTTTTATTGACGGCGCTACTTTCGGTTTTGTTTACACCACTTCCGGGTACATTTTATACATTTTAAATACATTTTATACATTTTAAATACATTTTATACATTTTAAAATTGTTGGGGGTTTACCCTTTTTATTCTGATAACGTAACTTACGGTTTCGATTCTCATTTCTAGAACATTCTAAAATTTTAAAATTGTTGGGGGTTTCCCTTTTTATTCTTATAACGTAACTTTCGGTTTTGTCTCCTTTTTAAACACATTTTCAAAATGGGTCAAAATTTTTCAAAGTGTCGTTGGGGAAAACCCTTTTTATTGATGATGTCACTTTCGGTTTCGCTTACTAAACTTCCGGTCGCTTTCATGAAGTTAATTACGTTACCAAGAATTTCAACACATTTTAAAAACGGGTCAAAATTTTTCAAAGTGTCTTTGGGGAATAACCTTAACATTCCAAACATTCCAAACATTCCATACATGCCTAATCTCCCTAACAACCAACCTAACTCGATGTCAACAAAAAAACTATTTTTAGTTAACCCCGTTGTTAGGGAGATCTGGAATGTATGGAATGTGGGGAATTACCTTTTTTGACAGAATTTTAAGGAAACATTTTAGACAAAAGTAAAAACTCTAATAACACTATAAAGATACATTGATTTTAAGAATTTTGTTTTAAATAAAAATGTATGATATAGTTTTAAGAAATATTAATAGATATTTATTTACAATATGTAAAAAATGCTTGAAAATTCTAAATTTTTACCTAAGATTTAGTAAATTGTTTAGATATTTTTGGAATGATGTTTTTAAACTTTATATTTATATTTCAGAACCTAGAACATTTCGATGTAAAATTTGTGGAAAAATTAGTTATAATCAAGAATAAAAAAATAATAAATAAAAAAATGGGAAATTGTATATCGTCAAAAACAAATAATAAAAATAATTCCAATAAGGATACAAAGTTAGATTTAAATCTTCATGGTTATCCACCAATAAATTTTAGAAAAATTCAAAAAAGTGGTTTTAGAATCGGAGCTCATATTGATATTGGAATGAAAGATTTTGAAGCCGGAATGACGTTTAGGAAAAATAATATACATGAAATTCAGTTTTCAGAAAATAATAATCATTTGAAATTGATAAAATCTTTAGAAAATGAAGAATTAACAAACAATAACTCAAAAGAGAAAGATAAAATAATAAATACACTTATGAGTAAATTAACCAGAAAAGACACAGTTGTTAAACCTTCATCTTCAGAATCTACAGAATAATTTTTAATTTTATAATACAATATATATTATAAAATTATTAAGTTTGACTTGTTGATGGCTCACTACCGTCTTGACGACCAACTCCGCTGCCGTCTTTTTTGCTCTGTTTTTTAATAACATGTTTTCCAACTGTAACTCCACCAGATAATATTCCAAGATATGGTAAATATGGACTTAGTTTTTCAACTACAGATTTTACATCTCTTTTTAATAATTTATCTTTAACCAGTTCTTTTTCCAATTCTTCGCTGCTTTCAATTGCTTCTAACCCACTTAATAAATCTGCAAATTTACTAATTAGTAAATCTGTTAAAAATGCATTTGCTTTTTCTGCTTGTTTTACTTCATATTCAGCATAAATTTTTAATATAACTTTATCACTTGATTTTTTCAAATTGTGTACTGATTGACTAATTTCCCCATCTTCAGACAATTTTATCAATTCTTCTCGTTTTCTCATTACTTCTTTTTTAACATCTTGCGTTTGCTTTTCTTCACTTGCGGTTGTACTTGTCCCAATTTGTGGGGATTCTACATGTTCACTATTTTCACTCATTTATTTTATAACCAAATGGAAAAATTAAATTAATTTCCAATCTTGAATATTTTTTTGTTTTCAAAGTTTCTAAAATTTTTTCCAATTCTTTGCGGTCGCCTACATCTAAATATTCTTGAATTGTTGTTGTCATATCTTTTTTATTCGGATTATAAAATGTGACTAATTTTGAAATATTTTCTCTAAATGGTTTAGCAATAGATGTCAACTGCTGCGTTATAACTACAACAGAAAGATTATAATGTCTAGCACTAAATCCTAATTTAACCAACTCGCTTGTTCTATTTTTAACATTTTTTCCACTTGCACAATCATCCAATATGATTAAACTTTTACTTCCTTTTGAAAAGTCAACTATAAATTTTAACCAATCTTCAACATTATCTTGATCACAAGGAATAGCAATAAAATCTTCATCTTTATCATATTTCCAATTTTCATAAGTTTTATTCCATTCAAATGTCGGACAAATTAAAAAAATATAATCAAAATAATTTTTATATTTATTTTCTATAAAATCTAAAAGATATTTTGTTTTTCCACAAGCAGTCATTCCAACAATTATCATATTAAATGGTTTTTTGTTACCCACTTCGTGTTCAGCTTTGCTGTCATTCATTTTTTATTTTTCATCTTGTTTTCAAAATTGAATTGAAGACAAATCTTTATTTACAATGTTTAACAATCCATCACTTATCACAAATATATGACACATTACATTTGCAGAAATGGAAGTTTTTTTAATTTCTAACAATAGTCCAGACTGTGTGTTTACTAACTTTTTACCAGTTCCATAAACAAAGTTATCATCTAATGTTCTTAAATCCACACATAATGCAAATGAATCTTTATAAATTTTTCAATACTCATAACTGCATCACTAACGCCATATCCTCCGTGAAATATTCGAAATGCCTCTTCAAAAAATCTTCTTTTTGACATACCTTGAGAATATATACTATTTGGCACTCCTTCAACAGAAATTTTGACATCTGTTATATTTGGATAAACAAATTGTTCACTATCTGTGATAGTTTTATTTCTAAATAACAGCACAACGGCTTTCATACTCTTCCGCGGAATATTTGTGGTTTCATTATGTAAAGTTGCATCTTTATTCCATTCTACTGTTTTCATCAAAGTTACATAATTATATGATAATGATCTTCCTGTGGTGTAATTTGATAAAACATCAATTGCCAAGTCTTGATTTTCAATTGTTTCATACTCTAGTTCTAAATTTTCCAATGTATATCCCCCAACACTTTGTCCACTTTGTGCTACCATAATTTCACTAGCTTTTGGAAAAGTTAAAATATATTGAAAATTGTTAATCATTCCATAAGGGGCATATAGTCCATGATCTGAAAGTATTTTTTCTAGTTTTAAACACTGTTTTGTTCCATAAATATCATACATTAATTTATCAGAAGCTTTTTCTGCATTTCCACTTGTTGCTCCACTATCATCCTTTGAAATTAATTTTCTAAGATTCTCTCTCGCGATTCCGTATTCAACCATATCTGCTCTTTCAAATTCAGGCTTCCAGAGATCTTTGTAAATTTCTAGTAAAGATTCCCCACTATTATCGTAGACAATTTCTCCAGCAAATTTAACAACCAATCTTTTCTTTAACAATTTTGATAAATTATTTAAAAACCACGATTTAGTATTTGTATTTTTAAAATTAAATAACAATTTTAATGAATCAGGGACAAGACACAAATTAGGATTTAATTTTGGAATATCTATATAAAGTTCTTCTTCAGGATTTACTTTATTCGGATTCAAAGTTACAACATGTCTTGTTCTGTTTCCTTTAATTTCACTCATTTGTGATCTTTTATATCCTGGATATAATTCGTTTACTCTATTCATTTTTTATTATACAAAAATTAAAAATTTTTGTTTTATAAAAAAATTTTATTTAATTTATCAGAAGCGCTCACTTCACTCGCTATGCTGTTTTTTTATTGTCCTTTCGGTATTCTTTATATTCTTTATATAAAAAGTAAGTAATTGCAATAGCTAATATCCATAGATTTTTAGCAAGAAAGGCAATACCTTTTGCACCCCATGATATTATTTGAGAAATTAAATTTAAAACTGCTGAAATGACTGCACCAAAATTTTTACCTATATTTGCAATTGCTTTTCCTAAATTTCCAACCGCTTTTGCACCTTGTTTTAATGCGTTTCTTGCCCTTATAACTATTGCTGTAATTATACCTGCTACAGAAATAGCAACTGCTGATAAACCTAATAAATTTTCTTTTGCCTATTTTTTAAATCTTTCTAATCTTCCAAGGTCAGATTCTTCAGCATTTTCATTTAAAATCTGTATTCCTTCTTCACTAATTGGTCTTTCATTATTTTCAAGTCTCATTTTATCTGCTTGAAGTTTTGCAATTTCTGAAAAACTTTTATATATACTTTTTTGGGGTTCAGCTGTCTCTAAATCAGATTTATTTTTCCAATGTTGATGCTCTCTATCAAATCCATCAATTTTTCCACGTATAACTTCTTTTTTTTCATTTTCTGATAGCGTGGAGTCAATATCTTCCAAATATACTAGTCCTCTAAATTCTCTTAATTCATTTCTTTCAAATAATGTTCGTCTTGGATCCTGTTCATTATCAATGAATTTTTTTAAGTTATTTTCATCAATTATATTATCAATTTTAGTTTGAATTTCTAAAATAAAATCATCAGTGATAGAATTAATAACTTCATTGCGATTCGCAAGCTCAATTTCAAAATCACCACGCTGCGCGACGGCTACGCCGATTCTTTGTTCTATTACCGCACTTGGAGTTTTTTCATATTCTTTTTTTGCTTTTTTCATATAATCATTAAATTCATCAACATATTTCTCATTTTTTCTGGTAAATAACTCTGGTTCATTGTTGGTATTGACATTACCAATTTTTTCACCTTTGAAAATAATTGAAACATTTCCTTTTTGGTCTCTTGCAAACGACGTTTTATCCAACAATATACTATTATTTGGTCCATTTTTCTTTTCAAGTTGAATTTTAAATATTTTTTTAAAACTAGATTTTTTATCAGTAGTTATTATTGATTTTACATTTCTCATTCTTCTTAATATATTTACAGATGTTTCTCTTGAAAGGTTACCCCTTGTTGTTCTTGGATTTTCTGTGTTTATTATATTTATACTTCTATTATTATCATCTACCCCAAAACTTGTTTCCCCCTCTTCATCCTCACGGTCTTCTATGTTTCTACGAACTTGTTCGCTTCGCTCACTCATTTCTATATCATCAAAACCTTCATCCATTTATTTTATATGTTTTGAATATTTTCTTCTGGTATCGCAGCTAAGCTTCTCAGAGCACTTTGTGCGATCCAAGAGTTATGTTTATTATCAGAACCTAACCACTTTACCAACACCATATTTTTTCCTTTCACTTTTTTTCTTTTTAATATTTTCTCTACTTTATATATATCATCCTTTTTATCCACAGCAGATAATTCCTGTTCATAAAATTTTCCAATAATTGGTTCTCCCTCATGATCTTCTATTTCATACATGTTTGGATCACCTCTAAATACTTTTACAATTTTAAAAATTTCTTCTGTAAAATTAGCTTCATAACCCTTAGTAAATAGGTTCTTATATTTTGAAATTCTAACAGTATCATCAATTCTGAATTTAGGTAAAGGTAAATCTCCTAATGGGTAACCATATAGGGTAATCCACACTTGGTCTTTGTTAGACTTGTTCACATCAGCAGGTTTCATTAATATACTACTTTGTTTAGTATGGTTATAATTATCTACAAGTTCATCTAAGTGGTTAATCCAGTTATAAGTTCCCTTGCTATAGAAATATTTCCACATGGATGTTTTTAGAGTTCTGTTAAATCTTTCAACTATAGCTGCTTTTCTATCACAGTTTGTGGAAAAATATTCAACATTATGTTTTTTCAATAGTTCTTTTACACCTACATTGTAAAATTCTTTTCCTTCATCAAATTGAGCGACTTTTGGGTATTTACCAAATCTTTCTTTAAATTGTTTTAATAATTCATCCACAGCTTTTGTCATGTTTTTAGTATCTTTTCTGTAAACAGGAATAGCGAATGCATATCTACTTAAAATTTCAACAGCTGACAATATCCAATAATATCCTTTGTTCTGGTTTTTATATTTTCCCATATCAACCAAATCCATTTGTATTTGATCAGCTAAATCTTTGACAAATGTTCTTTGGAATTTATGTCTTCTAACAATTGGTTTGAATCTTGTAAAAGTATCTTGTGTTTTTAACCAGTCTTGCACAATTTTTCTACTAACGTTTAATCCCTTTTCTTTTGCTTTTTGATAAAGTCTTTCCGCAGATTGATAACCTGTTTCTGGGTTGTAGTAAATGTCTCTTAACTCTTGTTCAATAACAATCATGTCATCGACTGAAGGTCTCAGCACCAAAGGTGCAGCAAAGCTGTCTTTATCTTTCCTTTATTTTTATTAAAATAAACAATGAATTCAACAGAAGAAATGGAAAGAAAATATTATGGGAAAAATTATGATTATGTTATGAAAAATATTAAAGAAGATGTTGAATTGGAGAAAAAATATTTTAAAAAAAAATATCCCTATGCAGACATGTCAAGGTTTACCTTCGAGGCTGATTTTGATAAAAATGCTGTTTTTCAAGGTTATCATATTTGGTTTAAAAATAATTCGTTTTTGTCAACAGATATAAATTCAGATACATTTAAAAATGATCCGAATATGACAAAGTATCTTTATATTAACAAACCTTCTGAAAAACATCTTACAAAAAATTCAAAAGAACACAGCGACAGCGGGCGTTCCGCCCACTTTCCAAAAATTTGGAAAATCGGAGGAACTGTACAAGAATTACCAAAAGGTAAAAGACATGTTGATTATACAGGAAAAAATTATTGTTGGGATAATTTTCCAACACAATATGTTTTAAGTTATCCTATTAACCAGTTTAGAATTTATGTAAACAATACAGATTATTTTCAAAGCAATTTACCTGGATTAAATATAACTACAGATGATAATGCAAAATGGTCACTTAATGAGCCATATTTTCAAAGCATTATAGGAATATGGATTGCAACTTATGGATGTGGAATTTCAATACAACATTTATTATTTAGTTCAGATGTGCCAAAACAAATTACATCATTTATGACATTTCATCTATATTTTACAGTTAGAAGAATTATGTGGCAACTGAGAAATGGTGATGGTAAAACCTTTTATAAATTTAATGCTGGTTTTTTAAAAGATCACTATCCAAAATAGACATATCAAGAAATTATGAACATTAAAAATGAACATTTAGGACAAGACGTTGTTGGAGTAAGACCATGGGAAAGATATAAACACGGTCCAGGACAAATTAGAGACACACAAAATGATTATAAAAAATTTGTGCCAAAAATATCAAATGGGCTTACAAAAAGTGGCACAGAATTGTTAAATCACAGCATTGAAGCATATATTTATTCAATCCTTGCAGCACAAGCTAGAACTAGACAAAGTATTTTTGGTCCAAGAGCTTCAGCATTGGAAACACAAAAAGTTTTTAGACAAATGTTTGAAGATTCTATTATAAATTATGATACAACAACATGGATTAATAATATGAATCAAGCAATTTCATCAACTAATGTAGTTTTAAATACTGCTATAAGCCCAACTTTATGGTTAATTCCATCATCTTTAATTATTTTAAAAAATCCTATTGATGGTTATAATAATAAATTAAAAGCTTCTGATGAAAATATGGTTTTTGGAATTAATGAAAATTTAAATTATTACGGGGTTAAAGAACAACCAATAAAAAAACAACTGGGAGCGCATGACTTGAAAAAATTAGAAACATTAGGAACTGAACAACAACCAAAGACCAATAAACAGCCTTTGGTTGCTAAAGTAACAAAAAACAGCAAACAGTTGAAAACCAGCAGAGCCGGCACAAACGCTGCTATAACAACAAACACACCCCCTACGGGTGATAATTTAATTGTTTTATCTTTATCAATAATTGGTGGAATTTTAATCGCACGGTATGTGCTCTGAGAAACAAAGTTTCGAATCAAAATATATATTATAAAATAAATGACAATATCTTTAAAAATCTTCATCACAAAAGATGAAAACTCAGAAAAAATAATTCCATTAGACGAGCCACTTATATTAACTAATTGTAGCGGCAGCGAAGCTGGTAAAATGTTTGTAAAATCAGTAAGTATATTTTGGAATTTTAATAATTTATATAAAAATATTCATCATTTTAGTTATGATACACAAGGTGCTAATAGAAAAATTGACTTCAAAGACGGATATTATACCTTTAATATTTTAAAAACTGAATTAGAAAATGTCGGTGCAATTGAACTGGAACAAATTGATTTTTCTGGAAAATGCACAATAAAATCGGATAAAACCTTAAATTTACAAACATTTGGCCCATTCATAGGATTTCCAGAGAATAAAGTAATACAAGCAAATACTTCAACAGAAAGCGACAATGTAGTAAATATTAATAACAACTTGGAATATGTAAACATAAGCTGTAATATGATTGATAAAAGTAAAAATTTTGTAAATGGTAAAAGAAGTAATGTACTTATTCAAGTTCCAATTGAATCTGAACAAACACTAAAAGGAAGTGTTTCTAAAATTTATCCGCCTGAAGAAACAGGAGGAATAAAATTATCAAATGGAATTTATAATGAATTAATATTCAAAGTAGAAGGAAACCATGGTAGTGGTCCACAAGGTGGTTCATCTTCAATTGGAAATGTTTTATTGGAAATTATTATAAAATAAATGAGTTTATTTTACGGATATGAAAAAGTTAGCGATAATATAACAACAGGGGGTCTCCCAACAACAGGAGGTACAATGACCGGTAATATTAACATAGGCTCACATCATATAATAACATCAGTTGACCCAACAGAAAATGCACATTTAGCGAGGAAGAAATATGTAGATGACAAAGTGAGCAAAGCGAAAGGTTCAGGAAATTTATCAGGGACTTCAGCGGGAAATTATTTATTAAAAACTGGAGGCACAATGACGGGAAATATAAACATGGGAAATAACAGAATTACAACAACTGTGAATCCTGTGAGTGATAAAGACCTTTGTAGGAAAAAATATGTGGATGATCAAGATTCTAGAAAATTATCAGTGACAGGAGGAACAATGTCTGGAAATATTGTCATGGGAAATAATAAAATTACAACAACTGCAGATCCCACAGGTGATAAAGACCTTTCCCATAAAAAATATGTGGATGACCAAGATTCTAGAAAATTATCTTTGACAGGTGGAACAATGACTGGAAACTTGAATATGGGATCAAATAAAGTCTTATCAAGTGCAACACCTTCAAATAATAATGATCTCACAACAAAATCATATGTGGACGGAAACTTTATTAAAATGGAAAAAGTCACTTGGTTGGGTGTTGAAAGAAGTAAAATTAAAAGAGATATTTACACAAATACTTATCAAGTTTTAACCTCAAAAGATCCAGACTATAAAGATGCTCTTTCAAGAGAAAAATATGTGGATGATAGAGATAACACTACATTACCTTTATCAGGAGGAACAATGACAGGTGATATCACAATTGGGAATAATAAAATCATCACAACTTCAGATCCAAACAGCGACAATTCACTCACAAGAAAAAAATATGTGGATGATCAAGATGATACAAAATTGTCTTTATCTGGAGGAACAATGACTGGTGATATAACAATTGGAAATAATAAAATTATTTCTTCAACAAATCCCACACTTCAAACACATTTGGCGAGAAAAAAATATGTTGATACAAAATTATCAAAAACAGGTGGAACAATGACTGGAGATTTGGATATGGGAAATCATCATATTATTCATGCAACAAATTATTCTCCTTCTTCTAATCAACATTCTGTAAATAGAAAATATGTTACAAATTGGTCAATTCCAAATACTGTTGCAAATATTTATAATTTGCAAATGGATGATGAAGGAATTTTTAATGTGAAAGATGATGTTAATTATATAGAATATACTGGAAGCAATAAAAAGGTTGAAAAACTTTTGAATTTGTCAAGAAAAAAAGATTGGAATTTCAAACAAGATGATACAAACAAACAACCATTTTTCAAAAAATCCATAATTAATAATAATTTTTGTGTCCAATATCTTGGATCAAACAGTAACAATTTACATTTAGTTAGTACACAAGATATTTTAAGCAATCAACACTTGAATTTTTATTTTGTATATGGCTTAAAATCATTAAATTCGTCTAACAATGAGGTATTGTTGTTTATAATCATAGATAATGAAACAGTAAGTCAACCAACTCCTTTTAATTTTGGTATTTCTTATCGTAATTCATTATTATATATCACAAATTCATCCACGTCTGCAATTTCAAATAGCAGATGGCAATTGAAAGCAAATGCAAAAGAAATAAACAAATCAATATGTCTTTCTGCACATTGGGATCAAAATAACCTCAGTGGTGGTAAAAAAGGAAAACTTTATGTGAATGGAAAAGAAATTGTTTCTTTCATTACAAATAGTAAATTATCTCACAATGCAAATACGAAATTTTATCTTGGATCAAAAAATAAAGACCATGGAAAAATGGATGGAGAAATATTATATACATATGTTTCAACAAGAAAAATGAAATACCCAGAAATTGTGTTAAACCATTATCTTCTTTGTAAAAAATATGGTGTTGATTTTGACGAAGATGAAATATTAAAATATATAGCTAAATAAATTTTAAATACATTTTGAATAACTTTGAATAAATTTTGAATAACCACAAATGTTATTTAAAATTTACTTGACTTTTATTTAATTTTATTCATAAATAACTTTGAATAAATTTTAAATAAATTGTAAATAAATTTTATTTAAATAAATTTTAAATAAATTTTAAATAAATAATTTTAAATAAATTTCGAATAAATTGTAAATAACTTTGAATGAATTCTAAATAAAAAAATAAAATTATAAATAAATGAGTGAACAGAGTGACCAAAGTAAACAAACGGTGAAGCCAGACGAAGTGAACACTTCTGATAAACAACCAAATGTTGATAAGTAACAGCAGTTGAAAAATCTGAAAGCAGCAAAGCTGCTAAAGTAAAAGATCCAAGAAAAGTAGAATTGGGAAAAAGATTGGCAAAAATTTCAAGAGAAGCAAAAGAAAGAAAAGCAAGACAACGAAGCGAAGTAGAAAATGCTAAAGTAGAAAATGAAGAAATAAATAATTACATTGATTTTGGACCTTCCGCTTTGCAGTATTTGATTGGAGGGGTTGGGGTTGTTGCTGCACTGGGTGGATTATACTTTGCATATAAAAAAGACAAAAGGGAAAGCGAACAAATCGAGCAAAGTGATCGACCGAAGGTCTCATCTACCAGAGGTCTCAGCAGCGAAGCTACAGCGCAGCAACAAAAAGAAGAAAAAGAAATAGTAAGAAAGAATGAGAACAAAATTAATAAAAGTGTACAATTGCAGGGTGGTCCACCAAGGTGTTCTATTGAAAACCTGTAAGGAAGCAAACCGTGATCACCCAAAGGGCTCAGAGCCAGAGGCTCAAACGGACCTTACAGGTTTGTAATAAAAATTTTTTTATGTATATAAATAAATGACTGAAATGAATAGAAAAGAAGCTATGAATGAATTATATGATTCTACACTAATTACATTGGGCGCTGTGGGAATTGGAATGATAACAAGAAGAGTATTTAGTGATGGTTTGTCAACTCCGGCTAGTTTAGTGCCTACTTTAAAACTTACAGCAGCTGTAGGATTATCAACACTTGGAATTAAATATGCACAAGACAAAAAGTGGATTCTTACGGATCCTTTCAAATCTTAGAAAGCGAAAAAAGTGAGCAAAATAAAAAAATTAAAGAAAAATAAATGGAAACAGTAGTTGGTGGATTATTTAATGCAGTTGCTTTTGCAGGTGTTGGATTTTTATTTTCAAAATTAAATCATTCTGGATATGAAAAAGAGATAAAAAGACATAATGAAGCAATGGAAAAACTGAGCGAAGCGAAGGAAAAATGGTATGAAAAACAAGTGGAAAATAAAGAAGAGATTGAAAGGTTAAGACAGCAATTATCTGATGCAAATGCTGATATAAATAGAACAAACATGTCTTTGAAAACTCTTGCGGAAATTAATAATCGTTTTAAAAATTTACAAAATGAATACAATAATGCAGCAGAAAATGAACCAAAATTAGAAGATTATTATAAACCTTCAGATGAAATGAAAGAATATCAAAATGTTGCTTTTTTTCTGGTTGGATTTTCAGGAGGTTACATAGTTTATAAATTTGTATAACGGTATAAATAAATGGATACTGTTGTAATGTTTGGAATTATAATTATTTCTTCAATATTGCTTTTTGGTTTAACAATAAAAGTTTTTCAATGTTGCAGCAGAGCTGCTGAGACCTTTGGTCGATGTTTTAAATGTTAAGAAATAAATGATTAATATTTTTGAATTTATATTAGATTATTTAAAAATTGGAAAAATTGATAAAAAAATATAATAATTGGTTAAAAGATGAAAATGTTTATAATTTATTTAAACTTGCAATTAATAAATATCATAATTTTCCATTTGATTATTTAAATTTAAATGGTTTTAATTGTAATTGTATGGAAAACTTTAAAAATTTAATAAATTTGGAGATTAAATTATACAAGATTTACAAGATTCAGAAAAGAAAAATATCAACTTTTAACTTATTTATTTTTGTTTCTTAAGAAAAAAAATTTGTTCTTAAATAAAAAATAATATATAATAAAAATGAGCAACCAATCGAACAAAGCAAATCATTATACTGCTAAACAATTAAGAGATATTGCAAAAGAAAAAAAAATAAAATATTATAAAACTTACAAAAAAAATGAGCTTGAAAAAATACTGTGTTTGGAAATTAGTAAACCTAATGAAAAGTTTGAAAAATATTGCAGAGAAAAAATGAAAAAACCAACCCCAATAATTATTATAAACAAAAAAACAGGAGAAATTTTCAATTTTAAAAGTCTTTATTCTACCGCAAAAAATTTTAACCTAAATGCAGAAAGCATCAAGTACAGAATTAAAGCAAAAAAAGATTTGAAAATTAATGATCAAACATTTTTGGTTTTTTCTGAATAAGCATTTTGCTTTTAAAGAAAAATTTCTATATAATAAAAAACAATGAATCAAGTAGTCCCAGAAAAAGTTGTTGAAATATTTTTAGATTATGAAGATTATAAAAATAAAGATAAAGTCCATTTATATTATATTTTTACTGAAGAAATTTCTAAACTTTCAGGTGAAGGAGAATTATTACCACATCATAAATTTACAATAAATTATGATGAAAAATTTTGTATTTTTAGTGATTTTGAAATTGATTATGAAGCTGAAGAAAATATTTATACAAATTATAAAATTATTTTGAAGTCAAAACCAAAAAGATTAAATTTATTATTTAATATTTTTATATTTAATTATTGAAGACCTTTGGTGTGTGTTTAAGAATAAAAATCACATGATTTTTATTCTTTTTTTTTGCATCATATTGCATTTAAAGAAAAAATAAACATATAAATAAAGAATGAATACAACAAAAAATTTATTGGACACAGATATCCCTAATATTAATACACCTTTATTAAAACCAAAAAATGTTTTTAAAAGAGGAAATTTAATTGATACACCAAATCCTGGTTATGATTTTAAAACCATATTGGAACCAACAAAATATGTTTCAAAAATTAAAAGTTTGATTGAAAGTTCTAAAGAAAAAGCAAATAATTTATTTAACAAGTCTAAAGAAGAAGCACTTAATTTATTTGATAAATATAGAAATAATGTAAACAAAGGAACAGAAAAAATAACAAATTGGTATAATCATTTAAAAGAAAATGTTTTAAATATATTTAACAAAATATCGAGCGAAGCTCTCAGAACCCCAGGTTCACAGGAAAAACCACAAATGGTTTAAACAAAGTTTAAATTGGATAAAAAAGCTTTGAAAGTAACAAAAAGATATGAAATGGATTTGGGAGAAGCCGGATTATCTTTATATGACCCTTTGAGCCTGTTGGAAAAAATATAACCATTGGTAATAAAAAAATTTAAAAAATACCAAAGCACAAAACAACAAATAACTCTTGTATGTTTAATGAAAAAAGTAAATCCAGCACCTGGAGAAGAAACTACAGATAAAGCACATTTTCATAGTTATTATGAAGAAATTTTTGATGGGAGCAATTTTGATCAAATATATGAAAAAATGAAAGACAAAATTATTCAAAGTTTTGAAGTATATTTAATAAATTCAAGTTTATGGAAATTTTATAAAAGTTTAAAAATAATTCTTAATATTAATAAAATTAAATGATTACTTGCATCATCTTATATTCCTACTCCAAAATTTTTAAAAAATAAAAATGCGATTATTAATCCACAAAATGATGACCAAAAATGTTTATTGTGGTGTGTTGCAATAAGTGAACTTTTGAAAACTAATCCTAATTTGAAAAATCCTGGAAGAATTACAAAAATTTTAAAAAAGAAAGCTGAGAGTTTTAATAAAAAAGGTATGGAATTCCCGTATGGATTTACAGATATTGATAAATTTGAAAAAAATAATAACATTGCAATTAATTTATTTGGATATAATGAAGAAAAAAGGTTTGGAAATAAAAAGCACGAAATTTTTCCTTTGAGGGTGAGTAAATTAGACTTGGGACAAATTATCGAACGAAGTTCTCAGCGGAGCAACACGCATGTGAACATATTGTTAATAACTAATGAAAATGGTGATAAGTAGTCTGTAAAGTCCGGATTCTAGCGCATTTTGGGATTTGGTTAAATTTTACACATTTTCAAAATCGAAAAAAATAGTCGGGGAAAACCCTTTTCCTTGATAACGTAACTTTCGGTTTCACTTCCGGTCTCTTCCAGGAATTTGTTAACGTTACCGGGAATTTCAACACATTTTAAAAACGGGTCAAAACTTTAGCATCGACCAGAGGTCTCAGAGACAGAGTCTCTCAGAGACAGAGTCTCAGCAAAGCTGTTTCAAACAGCTTCGCTGACATGTTGTCTTGGGGGAATAACCTTAACATTCCAAACATTCCATACATGCTCAATCTCCCTAACAACTAGCCTCACTTGATGTCAACAAAAAAACTATTTTCGGTTTGCTCCGTTGTTAGGGAGATTGGGCATGTATGGAATGTGGGGGACAGTGTCGCTGCTAAAGTCCCTCAACGACTGGTGGGGGAATTACCTTTTTTGATAGAATTTTAAGGAAACAACGTTGCTGATAAAGTATTTTACAGTTTAAATCCAAATATATTCTCATAAGTGTCAATCATTTCATTCATGTAATGACCATATGCCAATGTATCTATTTTATTTTCAAGTATTATTCTTTTATCATCTTTTGCTGACAATGCAATTTTTTCAACACTCTCAGTATACAATTCATGATTTCGGTGTCTTATTAAATTCATTTTTCTAATTTGTTCTTCTTCAGTAAATAAGCAATCTTTATAATTTTGAAATGTTATATTTTTTTCGATAACATTTTTCTTAACACCTTTACATCTTTTTGACACCTTTGGTTCGCTTTGCTCACGTCCGCTTTGCGGTCGTGCTTTGTCTTTTTCATCTTCACACATTTTATAAGAATATAATTTTGCTCTCAACCCCACAAATTCTTCAATTTGTTTTCCACCACACTCATCTTTCATCATTCCAATTACTTTTTTGTTTAATCCAGTTTTTATTCCACATTTATGTTCTTTTGGATAATTACTTGTGTCAAACATCTTTTCAACATCTGGTGAAATATCTTTATAAAAATCTTCGGTTTTAATATCATACATTAAACTATCAGTGTCGGTAAATAATAATGATGCATTTTCACCATACTTTTTCTTAATATAATTATAATGAAAATCATACATTAAAGTCTTACTAAGGTGCAATATGCTCATTCCTAAATATATTGGTTTATCTAACTTAATTTTACTCTTATGCATATGCACCGCAATTAGATTTTCAGAAAATATTGTTCTTTTAGCAAAATTACTTTTTGAAAATAATTTTAATGCTTTTTCTTCTCTATTTACCAATTGAATATCAACTCTGTTTCTAACATTTTCCATTGTTTTTCCAAACACAGAATTATTCATTAACTTGAAAAAATCTTTTTCAAAATCATTTTTTGCGCTTGTTCTCAGTTTTGTATTTAAATCAATATATTTTTTCATAAAATCTTCTTCATGAAATTTAATACCTTTATGAATTCTTTTAATTTTTAATCCTAATTTTTCATATAATTTTAAGTTTTCGCAATGTAAAACATATTTTTCTTTATTATTCAAATTTGGAATTAATTTTTCAACATTACCAATCTTTAATCTTTCTGGTGCTAACGGATATTCATTGTGTAAACCATGTAAATCTTCTGGATATTCCAAATCAACTTCTAATATACAACTATATTTTTTCCAATTTTCCAATTCTTTGTTTACCATCCATTTGAAATGACTCACAGGAAGTTTTTTAGACATTGCCCAACCATATAAATTATTTGCGTCCAAATATGGAAGATAAACACTATCTTCTTCAGAATTATATTTGTTTTCCATATATTTATTATTAGCTTTTGCATGTCTTTTTGTGATTGTTGAAATTCCACCTCTTATTCCATTTTCTACCATAAGATACATTTGAGGATCAGATAATAATTCCAATTCAATTTTTGTAATTTTTAACATTGCATCCCATGCTAATCCAGGTGAAGTAAAGTACCATGCTGGATCTAATTTATAATTTTGTTTACAAACTTTTCTAAAATTTTCAAAAACATCAGCTAATAAAATTACATCAGTTTTCAAATATAAATCATGATATTCTCTCATATTTTTAATATTAAATTTATTCCAAACATTTTTCGCATGTTTATAATCTTCTTCACTTATATTTTCATCATTTAATTTAGAATAAAATTCTTTGATGTCAGGTAGTTTTTCTTTTAATTTTTCAATATTATCAAACCAATCATATGGAAAAACACCTTTTCTAGTTAATAACGCAGCTTTGCTGCTGAGACCTCCGGTCGAATCTCTTTGTTCTTCATTTTTATAAAATTTCTTCAAAATACTCATTTCATTTTTATCTAAATTATTAACTAAATTTGATAAACTACTTTGCATAAACTTAAAACTGTCAATAAATCTAATTTGTTTTTTAACATTAATCAATTCTTTAATTTTATACTTTGGGTTTTCACTGGTTTCACTGGTTGATGATAATTCTTCACACTCAATAATATTTTCTTTGCATTTACTTTGAAGTTGTTTTTCTGTAATTATTTTTTCAGATTCAAATTTATCAACAATAATTTCTTTTGTAAATGAAATATATTTCTCCTCAGTGTTGGGTATACAATTAATTTCACCTTCTGAAACACCTAGATTTTTTATAAACAAATGACTATCATAATTTTGTAAATTATGAAATATAACTGGAATAAATTTTGGTTTTTTCATTTTTGTATTACAACTAATACATGCAGCACCTCGATATTTTCCAGTATAATGACAATGATCTTTAACTTTATCGTCTTTTTAAAATTTTTTGTCGCATGCATAACATTTCTCAGCTCTTCTAAAATCTGTTTTATCCTTTTCACTTAATATTATCTTTTTTGGAAATTTAAATTGCTCATGTATTTTTTTAATATTATTTTCTAAACTTTCTACAAATTTTAAAGAAACAGCGCTTGCGTCGGCTTCGCCGTCACCAGGTTTTTTATCAGCTTCGCTGTCACTTCGTGTATATTTTATTAATTTTGGTTTAAATAAATTATCATCAAAACACTTTACCAAATAACAATATCCGGATGGTTCATGTTTTTGAAATTGTTTTGTACGCGGGGCGCGGTCACCTACCGGTTCTCCAATATTTTTATCCTCACATTTTAAATTACATTCAAAATCTGCATAAATCACAAATGGAATATCATGCATTTTTTGATAATTTTTAAACTTTAATTTTTCTCCTTTATTTGGATAAACAGTTCTTCCAAATTCATATTTTGAGCAATATTCTAAATGATTTTTAAGAGTTTGTTCAGTTCTAAAATTTTGTAAACAATAATTACAAACAAGTATTTTTTCTTTGTTTCTATTTACTTGTTTTGAAAACAATCTACTCATATTTTTAATTAAACAATAATGTTTTTCTCCACTTTCATTAGTTATTAATTATATATTTACACGCGGTTGGTGTGATTCTTAATTTTCAACCTTACTAACTCTCAAAGGAAAAATTTCATGATTTTTATTCCCAAACCTTTTTTCTTCATTATATCCAAATAAATTAATTGCAATGTTATTATTTTTTTCAAATTTATCAATATCTGAAAATCCACATGGAAAATTAATATCTTTAACATTAAAACCTTCAGCTTTCTTTTTTAAAATTTTTGTAATTCTTCCAGGATCTTTTAAATTAGGAGTAGTTTTCAAAAGCTCACTTATTACAATACACCATAATAAACATTTTTGGTCCTCATTTTGTGGATTGATAATTGCTTTTTTATTTTTTAAAAACTCTGGAGTAGGAATATAAGATGATGCAAGTAATCGTTTAATTTCATTAATATTAAGAATTATTTTCAAACCTTTGTGAAATTTCCATAAACTTGAATTTTTTAAATATTCTTCAAAACTTTTAATAATTTTTTGAACCATTTTTTCATATATTTCATCAAAATTGTTTCCATCAAAAATTTCTTTGTAGTAACTATGAAAATGTGCTTTATCTGTAGTTTCTTCTCCAGTTGCTGGATTTACTTTTTTCATTAAACATACTAGTGTTATTTGTTGTTTTGTACTTGGATATTTTTTAAATTTTTTTATTACCAATGGTTTTATTTTTGTAAGCAAAAACTAAATGGATCATATAAAGATAATCCAGTTTCTTCCAAATCAATTTCATATCTTTTTGCAACATTCAAAGCATGTTTGTCTAATTTAAATTTAATTTCTTGTTCAGGTAGTTTTAAATCTTTTAAATCTTCTGAATATAATTTTGAACCACCACTTCGCGTCGCTTGATGTGAACTAAATGGATCAAAATCATAAATAGATGTTTTATTTTTTTGTTGTCTTGGTTTTATATATTGAGTTGGTCTTAAAGGTGCTTGTAAATTTTCTTCTGTAATTGTTTTGTCTAAAATTGATGAAGAAATTTCTTGATTTTGTCTTGGTCTTCCTCTATTTCTAACAAAAATTCGTTCATTTTGTCTTTTTTCTGGAGGTAATGTTACTGGTCTTCCCCTATTTTCCCGTCTTGGTCCTACAAAAGAACCAAAAGGATATTTTCTTGGTCTTCCACGACCGCGTTTTGAATTATTTAAATTATTCATCTTTTATTGTATATGTTTTTTTTTAAAGACAAAAAAAAAAAATAATTAAAAAAAATTTTTTTTCATGATTGGTCATGTGACTATATTGAAAAAAAATTATGAATTATTACTCGATCTTAGTAAAAACAAAAATATTAAATAATGGGGGTTCTATTTTTGGTTGAGGTTTTAAAATAAGATGATAATGCATATAAATTTTTTCATCATTCTGAAAATCAACTTCAAAATCAGAAAAATAACAATCTTTTTCTTTATAATTTATTGTAAATTCAGTATGCAGTAATATTTCTTCTCCGCTAAGTTTAATAATTTCTTTGATAAAAGTATTATACATATTACTTTTTGTATATTTATAATTTTTTGGTACAAGTATTTCAATAATTGTTGATGACATCTCTCTTTTTATTATATATAAATTTTCCTTTAAACAAAAAAATTTTAAAAAAAATCAAAAATTTTTCAACAGTTATAAAAAACCAAAAATGTTTGCCCATTAATTTCCAAATCTTTTTTGGTTTTTATTCTATGTTTAATACTTTCTGCATTCATATTAAAATTTTTTGCAGCAGATCCAAGACTTTTAAAATTTAAGATTTCACCTGTTTCACTGTTTATAGCTATTACTGGGATTGGATTTTTCATTTTTTCTCTACAATATTTTTCATACTTTTCATTTGGTTTGCTAATTTCAAATCTCAGCATTTCTTCAAGTTGATTTTTTGTGTATCTTTTATAATATTTTATTTTTCTTTCTCTTGCAATATTCCACAATTGTTTAAATGTTTTTTGTTGACAATGGTCTTCCATTTATTCATATAATTATTTTATTTAAAGAAAAATTTTTAAATAAATTTATAAACTACATAACCACCGAAAAGACCGGTTGCAAAAAAAACAACATTTTGATATTCTTTCATTTCATCTGAAGGTTTATAATAATCTTCTAATTTTGGTTCTTTTTCATCTTCTTCATCCGCTTCTTCTTTTAAATATTTATAACGATTATTTATTTCAGCAAGATTTTTCAAAGACATGTTTGTCTTATTTATATCAGCATTTGCATCAGATAATTGTTGTCTTAATTTTTCAATTTCTTGTTTTCTTTTTACTTGATCTTCATACCATTTTTCTTTTTCCCTAGCAAGTTTTTCAATTGCTTCATTATGTCTTTTTATTTCTTTTTCATATCCAGTATGATTAAGTTTACTAAATAAAAATCCAGCACCTGCAAAAGCAACTGCTTTAAATAATTCACCAATTACTGTTTCCATTTATTTTTACTTTTTTTATTTTATGATTTGAAAGGGTCTGTAGGAATCCACTTTTTGTCTTGTGCATATTTAATTCCAAGTGTTGATAATCCTACAGCTGCTGTAAGTTTTAAATTAGGTACTAAACTAGCCGGAGTTGACAAACCATCACTAAATACTCTTCTTGTTATCATTCCAATTCCCACAGCACCCAATGTAATTAGTGTAGAATCATATAATTCATTCATAGCTTCTTTTCTGTTCATTTCGGTCATTTATTTATATACATAAAAAAATTTTTTATTAAAAAACCTATAAGGCCCTTACAGGTTTTCAATAGAACACCTTCATGGTTCACCATACAAGTGTGGGTTTTTAATTTTGTCTTCATTATTTCTTACTAACTTGTAAGCTTCGCTGCTGAGACCTTCGGTCGATGTCCTTTTCTTCTCTTTGTTGTTGGGCCTCTGGTCGATCGCTTTGTTTGCTTTCCCTTTTGTCTTTTTTATATGCAAAGTATAATCCTCCCAACGCAGCAACAACCCCTACCCCTCCAATCAAATACCCCAAAGTGGAAGGTCCAAAATCAATGTAATTATTTATTTCTTCATTTTCTACTTCGCTTCGTTGTCTTGCTTTTCTTTCTTTTGCTTCTCTTGAAATTTTTGCCAATCTTTTTCCCAATTCCACTTTTCTTGGATCTTTTGCTTTAACAGATTTTTCAACTGCTGTTACTTTATCAGCTGCACCTTTGGTGCTGAGAGCTTCGCTCGATTTGCTGTTTTCACTTGTTTCACTCATTTATTTATAATTTTATTTTTTTATTTAGAATTTATTCAAAATTATTTACATCGAGCGAAGCTCTCATCGGACGAAGTCCTCAGGACCGCAGGTCCAGCAGCAAAGCTGCAAGTTATTTATGAATAAAATTAAATAAAAGTCAAGTAAATTTTAAATAAACACAAATGTTATTTAAAATTTATTCAAAGTTATTTAAAAGTTATTTAAAATTTATTCAAACAGCTTTTCTGTCACGCTTCGCGTTATTTATGAATAAAATTAAATAAAAGTCAAGTAAATTTTAAATAACATTTGTGTTTATTAAAAATTTATTTAGATATATATTTTAATATTTCATCTTCGTCAAAATTAACACCATATTTTTTACAAAGAAGATAATGGTTTAAAACAATTTCTGGATATTTCATTTTTCTTGTTGAAACATATACATATAATATTTCTCCATCCATTTTTCCGTGGTCTTTATTTTTTGATCCAAGATAAATTTTCATATTTGGAGTGTGATACTTTCTAGCAGTTGTATAGAAAGAAACAATTTCTTTTCCATTCACATAAAGATTTCCTTTTTTATCACCACTGACGTTACCTTGATCCCAATGAACAGAAAGACATATTAATTTGTTTATTTGAGTTGCATTTGCTTTCAATTGCCATCTGCTATTTAAAATTGAATACGTGGATGAATTTGTGATATATAATAATGAATTACGATAAGAAATACCAAAATTAAAAGGATCTGGCTGACTTGCTGTTTCATTATCTACGATTTTAAACAACGACACCTCATTGTTAGACAAATTTAATGATTTTAAACCATATACAAAGTAAAAATTCAAGTATTGATAGCTTAAAATATTTTCTTCACAAGTTAAATGTAAATTGTTGCTGTTTGACCCAAGGTATTGAACACAATAAAAATTGTTATTAATTGTGGATTTTTGGAAAAATGGTTGTTTGTTTGTATCATCTTGTTTGAAATTCCAATCTTTTTTTCTTGACAAATTCAAATGTTTTTCAACCTTTTTATTGCTTCCAGCATATTCTATATAATTATTATCATCTTTCACATCAAAAATTCCTTCATCATCCATTTGTAAATTATAAATATTTGCAACCGTATTTGCCAATGAAAAATTTGTCACACGGTCGTTGACGTATTTTTTAGTCACAACATGATGATCAGAAGATGGAGTATAATTTGCTGCATGAAGAATATGTTGATTTCCCATATTCAAATCTCCAGTCATTGTTCCACCTGTTTTTGATAATTTTTTATCAAATTCATTTAAAATGAAATTTTTTCTTTTTGAGCTAAAATCATCATCATTAAATATAACACTCATTTATTTTATATATTTATATTATCATGATCAACGTTGTATAAATTACAAAGAACATAATGATAAAACAAAATTTCTTTTTCTGTCATTTTTTCATGTTTTAAAATTGAAAAGAAAGATATTGATCCATCAAAAGGTGAATTTGTGTTGTTTTTTATATCACCAATTGTTAAAGTTGTATCTCCTGAAACAGTTTTGGATGTAAAAGATGCTAACTTTTTCCCATTACAATAAACACTACTTTCATTATTATTTGGTGTTGTATACATATCCCAATGAATACTTAAACATATCCATTTATTCAAATCTCCAGCATTTGCTTTTGATTTAAAAGCAGCAATTGGTGCTTTATGATTTACATTATTTGAACCAATACTAAAAAAATCAGTACTATCTCCAGCAATAACTAATTCTTTTGTGGATGGATTTGCAAAACAAACAAATTTATCATAACCTCCATTATCATGTCCAAAAATTCCTCCTTTTAACCAATTACTTCCACATGAAGGAACAGAATTCAATTTATAAACAACAAAAACATTTACAATATCTTTTTTTCCTGATATTTGGTTAATGTTGGAATTTGAAATCATTCTATTACCACCGTTAAATTTTAAAAAATATTTATTATTTTCTTTTTCACTTTCTAAACACAAGGAAGGTTGAAGACTTTTTGTTGTTTGTTTAAAATTGTTTCCTTCAATTCCATAATCAATTATTTCTTTTACTTTTCCACCATTTCTTTCAAACAACAAATCATAAATTGAATTATATTCAACAAAATATAAATTATGAAATTTCAAAGAAAAATTATCTTTCAACACTGAAAAACTAACATCCTTTTTGAGAATGTTTAAATTGTCGTCTACATATTTCTTCCTCGCTAAATGTGTTTCAAGTGTAGGATTTGTTGAAGAAATAATTTTATTACTTCCAATTGTAACATCACCTGTCAATGTTCCGCCAGTTAGGGATAATTTTTTAGAATCTTGGTTATCCACATATTTTTTTCTGGCTAAATGTTTTTCGTTCATAGGGTCTGAAGTTGTTATAATTTTATGATTTCCTATGCTAATATTTCCTGACATTATTCCACCAGTTAAGGATAATTTTCTAGAATCTTGGTCATCTACATATTTCTTCCTCGCTAAATCTTTATCACTTATAGGATTCGCAGTTGTTGAAATTTTATTAGCTTCCATGATAATGTTTCCTGTCATTATTCCACCACTTTTTGGTAGATAATTCGAACTTGTATGTCCCGACGCTAAATCATCCACATATTTTTTCCTAGCTAAATGTGAATTTTCTGTTGGGTCAACTGATGTTATTATATTGTGAGAACCCATGTTAATATTTCCAGTCATTGTACCTCCTGTTGTTGGGAGACCCCCTGTTGTTATATTATCATTAACTTTTTCATATCTGTAAAATAAACTCATTTATTTTATAATAATTTCCAATAAAACATTTCCTATAGAAGAACCACCTTGTGGGCCATTACCACGCTTCGCGACAACTTCGTTGTTTCCTTCCACCTTGAATTTTATTTCATTATAAATTCCATTTGATAATTTAACCCCTTTTGCTTCGGAGGAAGGATAAATTCTAGAAATACTACCTTTTAGTGTTTGTTGTGTTGTTATTGGAACTTGAATAAGAATGTCACTTCTTTTACCATTTACAAAATTTTTACTTTTGTCAATCATGTTACAACTTATGTTTACATATTCCAAATTATTGTTGATATTTACTTCATTGTCACTTTCAGTTAATGTATTTGGAGATATAACTTTATTAACGGGAAATCCTAGTATGGGTGCAAATGTTTGTAAATTTAATTCTTTATCGGATTTTATTGTGCATTTCCCACTATAATCCACTTGTTTCAATTCTATTTTTCCAACATTTTCAAATTCAGTTTTTAAAATATTAAATGTATAATACCCATCTTTGAATCCAATTTTTGTATTATTATAGGTATAATGATGAATATTTGCATCCAAATTATTATAATTCCAAAAAATACTTATAGATTTTACAAACATCTCTGAACAACTGTTTAATATAATTGGATCGTCTAATGCGATTGTTTTTTCATTTTTTGATATAAAAATTTTTAAAGATATTACCATTTATTTTATAATAAATATTTTGATTCAAAATTCCGACTTGTCGGTCCGCTCCGCGGTGTTCGATCAGAGTACGTACCGTGCAATTAAAATTCCACCAACTATTGCAAAAGATAAAATCCATAAATTTTCACTTGATGTTTTTGGAGAAATAATTTTTGAAGATTTACCTGAAAGGTCTGAAATTTTTTTAATGTATTATTTTTCAAATCTTTTTTGGACTCATTTTTCTTTATATCTTTCTTGGGTTCATTTTTCTTTATTTCATTTTTCTTTATTTCATTTCCCTGTAATTTTGTTTCACGGGTCTTTGACCCGTAATAATTTAATTTTTCATTAATTCCAAAAACCATATTTTCATCAGAAACTTTTAATTTGTTATTATATCCTTCAATAGGATTTTTTAAAATAATTAAAGACGATGGAATCAACCATAAAGTTGGACTTATAGCAATATTTAAGACTACATTGGTTGACGAAATTGCTTGATTCATATTGTTTATCCATGTTGATGTATCATAATTCACAATGGAATCTTCAAAAATTTGTCTAAAAACTTTTTGTGTCTCCAATGCTGAAGCTCTATTTGAAACAATACTTTGTCTAGTTCTAGCTTGCGAACCAAGAATTGCATAAAGATATGCTTCAATGCTTTGATTTAATAATTCTGTACCACTTTTTGTAAAACCATTTGATATTTTTGGAACAAATTTTTTATAATCATTTTGTGTGTCTCTAATTTGACCAGGACCGTGTTGATATCCTGGCCATGGTGTACTCATATCAATTGCATGAGAATCTCCAATGTGTCTTTTTTTCCCTGAAATTTCTTGCCATGTCCATTTTGGATAGTGATCTTTTAAAAAACCAGCATTAGATTTATAAAATGTTTTATCATCGCCATTTCTCAATTGCCACATAATTCTTCTAACTGTAAAATATAGATGAAATCTCATAAATGATGTAATTTGTTTTGGAACATCAGCTGAAAATAATAAATGTTGTATTGAAATTCCACATCCATAAGTTGCAATCCATGTTCCTATAATACTTTGAAAATATGGCTCATTAAGTGACCATTTTGCATTATCATCTGTAGTTATATTCAATCCGGGTAAATTGCTTTGAAAATAATCTGTATTGCTTACATAAATTCTAAACTGATTTATAGGATAACTTAAAACATATTGTGTAGGAAAATTATCCCAATAATAAGATTTTCCTGTATAACCAACATGTCTTTTTCCTCTTGGTAATTCTTGTATACTTCCTCCAAGTTTCCAAATTTTTGGAAAGTTTGGTTTTGGTTTGTTAATATACAAATACTTTGTCATATTTGGATCATTTTTAAAAGTGTCTGAATTTATATCTGTTGACAAAAACGAATTATTTTTAAACCAAATATGATAACCTTGAAAAAAAGGAATTTTTATCAAAATCAGCTTCAAAAGTAAACTTTGACATGTCTGCGTATGGATATTTTTTCTTAAAATATTTTTTCTCCAATTCAACATCTTCTTTAATATTTTTCATAACATAATCATAATTTTTCCCATAATATTTTCTTTCCATTTCTTCAGTTGAATTCATTATTTATTTTAATAAAAATAAATGAAAGCAAAGCGTGTGAACGATCGTCCGAAGGACTCAGAACCAGAGGTTCAAGTGAACAAAATTAGCGACAAAGAAGTTGTTATTGAACAAGAGTTAAGAGACATTTACTACAACCCAGAAACAGGTTATCAATCTGCAGAAAGACTTTATCAAAAAGCAAAAGAAAAGGGATTAAACGTTAGTAGAAAAATTGTGCAAGACTGGTTAAAAGCACAAGATACTTTTACAAGATACAAACCAATTATTAGAAGGCATAAATTCCAAAAAAAATTTGTCAAAGATTTAGGTTATCAAATACAAATGGATTTGGTTGATATGGGAAAATACAAAAACCAGAAACAAAGGATATTATTGGATACTGACAGCTGTTGAAATTTTAAGTAGATATGCATTCGCTATTCCTGTTTACAGAAAAGATACTAAAAACATGACAAAAGCTGTGGATGCATTATTAAAACAATTTAAAGAAAGATTTGGTAAATACCCAAAAGTCGCTCAATTTGATGAAGGAAAAGAATTTTACAATGTAGGTGTAAAAGAACTATTGAAAAAACATAATGTTGAATATTTTTCTACAAACTCTGATAGAAAAGCAGCTATAGTTGAAAGATTTAACAGAACTCTAAAAACATCCATGTGGAAATATTTCTATAGCAAGGGAACTTATAATTGGATTAGCCGCGTCAGCGATGAGCAAAGCTCTGTTTTGAGTAACATTGTAGATAATTATAACCATACTAAACACAGTAGTATATTAATGAAACCTGCTGATGTGAACAATTCTAACAAAGACCAAGTGTGGATTACACTATATGGTTACCCATTAGGAGATTTACCTTTACCTAAATTCAGAATTGGTGATACTGTTAGGATTTCTAAAAATAAGAATATCTTTACTAAAGGTTATGAAGCTAATTTTACAGAAGAAATTTTTAAAATTGTAAAAGTATTTAGAGGTGAACCAAACATGTATGAAGTGGAAGATTTAGAAGGAGAACCAATCATTGGAAAATTTTATGAACAGGAACTATCTGCTGTGGATAAAAAGGATGATAAAGACCGCTTATATAAAGTAGAGAAAATATTAAAAAGAAAAAAAGTGAAAGGAAAAAATATGGTGTTGGTAAAGTGGTTAGGTTATGATAATAAACATAACTCTTGGATCGTGCAAGAAAATATTCAAAACATATAAAATAAATGGATGAAGGTTTTGATGATATAGAAATGAGAAATAGAAACATAGAAGAAGAAGACCGCGAGGACCGTGAGGACCTTGAGGACGAAGAAGGTGAAACAAGTTTTGGGGGAGATGATAATAATAGAAGTATAAATATAATAAACACAGAAAATCCAAGAACAACAAGGGTTAACCTTTCAAGAGAAACACCTGTAAATATATTAAGAAGAATGAGAAATGTAAAATCAATAATAACTACTGATAAAAAATCTAGTTTTAAAAAAATATTTAAAATTCAACTTGAAAAGAAAAATGGACCAAATAATAGTATATTGTTGGATAAAACTTCGTTTGTAAGAGACCAAAAAGGAAATGTTTCAATTATTTTCAAAGGTCAAAAAATTGGTAATGTCAATTCAAAAAATGAACCAGAGTTATTTACCAGAAAAAACAAGAAATATGTTGATGAATTTAATGATTATATGAGAAAGGCAATCAAAGAATATGAAAAAACTCCAAGTGCAGTAATAGAACAAAGAATCGGCGTAGCCGTCGCGGAGCGTGGTGATTTTGAAATTGAGCTTGCGAATCGCAATGAAGTTATTAATTCTATCACTGATGATTCTATTTTAGAAATTCAAACTAAAATTGATAATATAATTGATGAAAATAACTTTAAAAAATTCATTGATAATGAACAGGATACAAGACGAACATTATTTGAAAGAAATGAATTAAGAGAATTTAGAGGACTAGTATATTTGGAGGATATTGACTCCACGCTATCAGAAAATGAAAAAAAAGAAGTTATACGTGAAAAAATTGATGGATTTGATAGAGAGTATCAACATTGGAAAAATAAAGCTGATTTAGAAACAGCTAAACCCCAAAAAAGTATATATAAAAGTTTTTCAGAAATTGCAAAACTTCAAGCAGATAAAATGAGACTTGAAAATAATGAAAGACCAATTAGTGAAGAAGGAATACAGATTTTAAATGAAAATGCTGAAGAATCTGACCTTGGAAGATTTGAAAGATTTAAAAAATGGGCAAAAGAAAATCTCGCAGGTTTATCAGCAGTAGCAATTTCTGTTGCGGGTATAATTACAACAATAGTTATAGGAGCAAGAAACGCATTAAAAAAAGGTGCAAATGCAGTTGGAAATTTAGGAAAAGCAATTGCAAATATAGGTAAAAATTTTGGTGCAGTCATTTCAGCAGTTTTAAATTTAATTTCTCAAATATTATCATGGGATGCAAAAGGTATTGCTTTTCTAGCTAAAAATCTATGGATATTAGCTATTGCAATTACTTACTTTTTATATGAAGAATATAAAGAATACCGAAAGAGTAATAAAGATTAAAAAAAAATTTTTTTTGTATAATAAAAAATGAATAGAGTAAACGAATTATATCCAGGATATAAAAGATCAAAAATGAGTGAAATTAAAGGAAACAGAACGAGGCATGTTGTAACTTTGAATCCGAATTCAGCAAATCCAGAAGAAGAACTTTATATAGATATTCCAAAATTAAATCCTAATTTGTGTCTTGTTCCTGATTCATTAAAATTGTTATTTAATTTTAAAAATACAAAATACTAAATCGTGGTTTTTAAATAATTTATCAAAATTGTTAAAGAAAAGATTGGTTGTTAAATTTGCTGGAGAAATTGTTTACGATAATAGTGGAGAATCTTTACTAGAAATATACAAGGATCTCTGGAAATCTGAATTTGAAAGAGCAGATATGGTTGAATATGGCATCGCTCGAGAAAACCTCAGAAAATTAATTTCAAAAGATGACTCTGGAGCAACAAGTGGCAATGCAGAAAAAGCTTCTGATAAATGAATGTATGATATTTATGGAACAAAACAGTGTTTAAAATTAGAAAAAATACTTTCAGATCATGGACTATATGCACCTTATGGAATGATTAACAATTTTCAATATATTTTAACTTTTCCAAAAGCTTGTGAAATTATGGTAGCACAAAGTGGAGAAAGTGTTGATGGATATACATTGGAAAATTTAGAATTAGAGTATGAAACGATTGAAAATCAAGATTTGGCAATTGATGTTTTATCAAATTACACCACAGGAAGATCATTATCATATAATTATTTAACTTTGATGAAAACAGTAGAATGGAATAAAGATGCAACTTTACATAATGAAACCATAAATATTCCGCGGAAGAGTATGAAAGCAGTTGTGCTGTTATTTAGAAATAAAACTATCACAGATAGTGAACAATTTGTTTATCCAAATATAACAGACGTCAAAATTAGTGTTGAAGGAGTGCCAAATAGTATATATTCTCAAGGTATGCCAAAAAGAAGATTTTTTGAAGAGGCATTTCGAATATTTCACTGCGGATATTCTGACTGTGATTCAGTTATGAGTATTAAAAAATTTTATAAAGATTCATTTGCATTATGTGTGGATTTAAGAACATTAGATGATAACTTTGTTTATGGAACTGGTAAAAAATTAGTAAATACACAGTCTGGATTATTGTTAGAAATTAAAAAAACTGCTATTTCTGCAAATGTAATGTGTCATATATTTGTGATAAGTGATGGATTGTTAAACATTGTAAATAAAGATTTGTCTTCAATTCAATTTTGAAAACAAGATGAAAAATAAAAAATGAATGAAAGCAAAGCTGAACACGATCGACCGGAGGTCTCATCGGACGAAGTCCTCAGCAGCGAACCTGCAGCACCAAAGGTGCAAGTGGGTAACAAAAAACCATTTAATATGATAATTGTTGGAATGACTGCTTGTGGAAAAACAAAATATCTTTTAGATTTTATAGAAAATAAATATAAAAATTATTTTGATTATATTTTTTTAATTTGTCCGACATTTGAATGGAATAAAACTTATGAAAATTGGAAATATGATAAAGATGAAGATTTTATTGCTATTGCTTGTGATCAAGATGTTGAAGATTGGTTAAAATTTATAGTTAACTTTTCAAAAGGAAGTAAAAGTTTAATCATATTGGATGATTGTGCAAGTGGAAAAAATGTTAAAAATAGAACAAGTGAGTTGGTTAAATTGGGATTTAGTGCTAGACATTATAATCTTTCTGTTGTTGTTATCACTCAACAATTGACATCTATTGCTAAACCATTTAGAGAAAATATTTCAAAGTTGGTTACATTTTATAACCCAAATAAAAAAGATATGACAACAATAATTCAAGAATATTTAGACGTAGGCGACCGCAAAGAATTGGAAAAAATTTTAGAAACTTTGAAAACAAAAAAATATTCAAGATTGGAAATTAATTTAATTTTTCCATTTGGTTATAAAATAAATGAGTGAAAATAGTGAGAGTATAGAAATCCCGCAAATGGAATCAAATACATCCGCAAGTAATCAAAGTGATCAGTCGGATGATCAAGAAAGTAAAATGCAAGATTTGAAAAAAGAAGTAATGAAAAAACGAGAAGAATTGATAAAATTGTCTGAAGATGGTGAAATTAGTCAATCGGTGCAAAATTTGAAAAAAGCAAGTGATAAAGTTATATTAAAAATTTATACCGAATATGAAGTAAAACAAGCGGAAAAAGCAAATGTATTTTTAACAGATTTACTAATTAGTAAATTTGCAGATTTATTAGGAGGGTTAGAAGCAATTGAAAGCGGTGAAGAATTGGAAAAAGAACTGGCGAAAGATAAATTATTAAAAAGAGATGTAAAATCTGTAGTTGAAAAACTAAGTCCATATTTACCATATCTTGGAATACTATCTGGTGGAGTTACAGTTGGAAAACATGTTATTAAAAAACATAGCAAAAAAGACGACAGCGGACCGTCAACAAGTGAGCGAAGCGAACAAGTTCGTCAAACTGAATAATTTTATAATATATATTGTATTATAAAATTAAAAATTATTCTGTAGATTCTGCACCTTTGGTGCTGGACCTGCGGTCCTGAGGACTTCGTCCGATGAGACCTCCGGTTGATGAAGATGAAGGCTTACCACGGGTTTCATCCGCGCTTTGCGTTGTGTCTTTTCTGGTTAATTTACTCATAAGTGTATTTATTATTTTATCTTTTTCTTTTGAGTTATTGTTTGTTGATTCTTCATTTTCTAAAGATTTTAACAATTTTAAATGATTATTATTTTCTGAAAACTGAATTTCATGTATATTATTTTTCCCAAACGTCATTCCGGCTTCAAAATCTTTCATTCCAATATCAACATGAGCGCCGATTCGAAAACCACTTTTTTTAATCTTTCTAAAATTTATTGGTGGATAACCATGAAGATTTAAATCTAACTTTGTGTCTGACTTCGTGTCCTTTTTCTGAATCCTTATTGGAATTACCGCTGTGCGGGTCAGCTCTGCTGTTTTTATTATTTGTTTTTGATGATATACAATTTCCCATTTTTTATCTATTATATTTTTATTCCTGATAATAACTAATTTTTCCACAAATTTTACAGCAACGTTGTTTCCTTAAAATTCTATCAAAAAAGGTAATTCCCCCACCAGTCGTTGAGGGACTTTAGCAGCGACGCTGTCCCCCACATTCCATACATGCCCAATCTCCCTAACAACGGAGCAAACCGAAAATAGTTTTTTTGTTGACATCGAGTGAGGCTAGTTGTTAGGGAGATTGAGCATGTATGGAATGTTTGGAATGTTAAGGTTATTCCCCCAAGACAACATGTCAGCGAAGCTGTTTGAAACAGCTTTGTTGAGACTCTGTCTCTGAGACCTCTGGTCGATGCTAAAGTTTTGACCCGTTTTTAAAATGTGTTGAAATTCCCGGTAACGTTAACAAATTCCTGGAAGAGACCGGAAGTGAAACCGAAAGTTACGTTATCAAGGAAAAGGGTTTTCCCCGACTATTTTTTTCGATTTTGAAAATGTGTAAAATTTAACCAAATCCCAAAATGCGCTAGAATCCGGACTTTACAGACTACTGTGATAAACATTATTGTTTAATTAAAAATATGAGCAGATTATTTTCAAACCAAGTCAATAAAAGCAAAGAAATGGCATAGAAAAATAAATGATACATTTAGAGACATCGTAATTTTTAGTGGAAATTGAAAAAACTTTATCGAGAAATTTACCAAGGCAAAGGTCAAAGTAAATTTCTTGGTAAATTTTTCGATAAAGTTTTTTCAATTTCCACTAAAAATTACGATGTCTCTAAACGTATCATTTATTTTTCTATGCCATTTACGGGGAAACATTGCCTCCAAATCCGTTCACAGTTAACAAAACTTCTCTCCTGTTTTCCTCAAGTTGAGCTACGGGTTATCTTTAAGTCTAACAAACGTCTGTCTAGTTTCTTCCGGTTCAAGGATATTATTCCGAAATTAATGAGATCGCATGTTGTTTATCAATACACGTGTCGATGCTGCGGAGCATCGTATATAGGGCAAACTCGACGCCTTCTACACACACACATCTCTGAACACCTAGGAATCTCGCCTTTAACGGGGAAGAAAAGATCTTACACTAGCCTTTCTAGCATCCTTTCTCACACCAAAGCTTCTCATCACACCATCTCCGCCGATGACGTTTCTATTATTTCGTCCGGTAACTCGCCCCTTGAGTTACTCATTCGAGAGAGTTTACTCATTGATAAATTTAAGCCTGTCCTTAATGAAAACATCAGGTCTGTTCCGCTTGCCTTATTTTAATTAGTCTTCTCTCCTTCCGCTCTTCCTCTTCTACTTTTCTCACACCTTTTCTCCTCTCATTGGCTAATTAATTTTCACACCTTGTAAATATCGTATTTATAACCTTACCTTATCCATCATCTATGTTACTTTGAAAATGTTGCGCGTTAGCAACGAAACGTCAGTAAAGCTTGTCTAAACTAACATGTTTTGTTATTTATCGTGTTTTATCCTGTTATGGCTATTCACATTCGAATTTTGAGCTGGGCATTAATATTTATCCTACGACTACGATTCCCGCCTGGTAAATCCTTGGTCGATATGAAAAAATATCATGACTTATATTTGAAAACTGATGTGACACTTTTGGCAGATGTTTTTGAAAATTTTAGAAAAGTTTGTAAAGAAAATTATAAATTAGACCCCGCTTGGTATTATACTTCTCCAGGGCTTGCTTGGGATGCAATGTTAAAAATGACTGGAGTTGAATTGGACTTATTATCCAATCCACAAATGTACCTTATGATTGAAAATGGAATTAGAGGGGGAATTTCAACAATTACAAAGCGATATGCAAAAGCTAATAATCCTTATATAGGCTCAAAGTATAATCCTGAAGAATATAATGTATATCTTGCTTATTTAGACGCAAATAATCTTTATGGGTGGGCTATGAGTAAAAAATTTCCTGTGAGAGATTTTAAATGGATGAATGAGAAAGAATTACAAAATTGGGAAAAATTTCCTTGTATATTAGAAGTTAACTTGGAATATCCTGAAGAGTTGCATGATTTACATAATGAATACCCGCTAGCACCAGAAAGATTAAAAGTTGGCACCTGCGGAGCAGGAGGTGTTGAAAAATTAATACCAAATTTGAATAATAAAGAAAAATATGTTTTACATAGTGAAAATTTGAAATTATATGAAAAATTAGGATTAAAAATTAGTGGAATTTATAAAGGTATTAAATTTTATGAAGAAGATTTTATGAAAAAATATATACTGATTTAAACACAAAACTGAGAACAGAAGCAAAAAATGAATTTGAAAAAGACTTTTTCAAACTTATGAATAATTCTGTGTTTGGAAAAACTATGGAGAATGTTAGAAACAGAGTTGATATACAATTAGTTAACAGAGAAGAAAAAGCATTAAAATTATTTTCAAAAACTAATTTTAACAAAAGAACAATATTTTCTGAAAATTTAATTGCTGTGCATATGCATAAGAAAAAAATTAAGCTAGATAAACCTATATATTTAGGAATGAGTATATTAGATTTATCAAAGACTTTAATGTATGATTTTCATTACAATTATATTAAATTAAAATATGGTGAAAATGCGCGGTTGTTATTTACAGATACTGACAGTTTAATGTATGAAATCAAAACTGAAGATTTTTATAAAGATATAACCCCAGATGTTGAAAAAATGTTTGACACAAGTAATTATCCAAAAGAACATGAAAGCGGAATTAAAACCGGTTTAAACAAAAAAGTAATTGGAATGATGAAAGATGAGTGTGGTGGTAAACAAATAGAAGAATTTGTAGGGCTGAGAGCAAAATTATATTCTTATAAAATAGATGAAAAAGACAACGCACCAAAGGTGTCAAAAAGATGTAAAGGTGTTAAGAAAAATGTTATTGAAAAAAATATAACATTTCAAAATTATAAAGATTGCTTATTTACTGAAGAAGAACAAATTAGAAAAATGAATTTAATAAGACACCGAAATCATGAATTGTATACTGAGAGTGTTGAAAAAATTGCATTGTCAGCAAAAGATGATAAAAGAATAATACTTGAAAATAAAATAGATACATTGGCATATGGGCATTACATGAATGAAATGATTGACATTTATGAGAATATATTTGGATTTAAACCGTAAAATACTTTATCAGTTAGGTTGTTTCCTTAAAATTCTGTCAAAAAAGGTAATTCACCACATTCCATACATTCCAGATCTCCCTAACAACGGAGCAAACCGAAAATAGTTTTTTTGTTGACATCGAGTTAGGCTGGTTGTTAGGGAGATTGAGCATGTATGGAATGTTTGGAATGTTAAGGTTATTCCCCAAAGACACTTTGAAAAATTTTGACCCGTTTTTAAAATGTGTTGAAATTCTTGGTAACGTAATTAACTTCATGAAAGCGACCGGAAGTTAAGTAAGCGAAACCGAAAGTGACATCATCAATAAAAAAGGTTTTCCCCAACGACACTTTGAAAAATTTTGACCCATTTTGAAAATGTGTTTAAAAAGGAGACAAAACCGAAAGTTACGTTATAAGAATAAAAAGGGTAAACCCCCAACAATTTTAAAATGTATAAAATGTATTTAAAATGTATAAAATGTATTTAAAATGTATAAAATGTATTTAAAATGTATAAAATGTATTTAAAATGTATAAAATGTACCCGGAAGTGGTGTAAACAAAACCGAAAGTAGCGCCGTCAATAAAAAGGGAAACCCCCCACGACACTTTGAAAAATTTTGACCAAATTTGAAAATGTGTTGAAAACCTGTGACAGAATCCGGATATTACAGACTACTTATCTCCAGCTCCCATACTTCTAAAATACGTATGAGAATTGTTTAAAAATATTTTTGGGGACTTTAAACCTTCCGACAGGTAACATATGGTATAATCCTCAAATGCTGATTTTACAATTCCACTTCATAATTTTGCTGATTTATACTTGATTATATAGCTAAGCTCTTGCAACATAAAGTTTTAACATGATTCCTTTACAAGTCTTGTTTTTCTTCATGACGGTTACGGAGATTGATAGTTTAGACACTCCAAGTTCTCGCTCTACTGGAACAGATTAAGAGTCCAATCACATGATTTAAATTTCCAATGAAGCTTGGTAGGAATTTCAATTTTTTTTAATGAATATGTTGCAGTTATCTTCATAAAGCTGTCGATATCATTGCAATGGCCTTCTTTTCCAGCATGACAGAAACAATGAGTATGAAATGCATTTTAACAATTTGTTGAATTTGTTGATACTCAGCTGATGATTTTGATTTTTATACCTTGCACGGCAAACGGCTCGTGCATAAAAATACTTTGAGTCGTTGTGGCATCTTAGGGTCGCGAACATTGTTCTCAGACAACTCCTCTGTTCTTTTCACAGTTATTCCAGTCTCAGTAGTCTTGTAATACTTTTAGAAATGGGCTTCAATTTCTTGAAGAGTAATTAATGGAATGTCATTTATGTCTCAATTCGATCAGAGATGTTTTCCAATCATTCTCTTAAAGTTTTAAGTGAAGAAACGTGACTACCTTTTCCAACAACGTCGTACATTATGGCAGTATCGTGCAAAAGTTATTAGCTGCTTAGTAACGCTGACGACTCATCGGTTGTGTCGGCAATTTTACGTCATCTCTCGCCATTTCACAAGCCTGTGTATCTGCAGGAAGTAAGCTTTGATTTGGATTATACACGATGATTGTTTTCCAATATTTAAATATTCATTTATTCTAGAGATTGGAAAAGGAATGCAATAATTCTATCACTTTAACTGAAACATGGTTAACAAAGCACATTTAACAACGGTGATCCAAATATTCAAATTTTCAAATACCAAACTCACCTTGGTATGGAAACAGCTTATTATGGCTGCCTCCTCGACGTTTTAAGAAAAGCTTTAGTTCGTCACTTCGATGGCAGCTTAACTTTGACTGGTCGAGAGCAGATGCCAGTATTTTTCAAGCTGGTGACTTGTTTGTCGGAAATCGATGGTTGTAATTATGCAAATGGTCTATTCTTTTCATTATGATAATTACACAATACTTATTTTATATGTGAAATAAGGACGGGTGAAATTGTTTAAATGTGAACATACGTGACCATTTGTGAATCACATGCAAACCACATATGTAAAACATGCGAAATAAAATTATATATGAAACTTGAACATGGGCAAAATCGTAAAATGTGAAAATCAATATGTAAAAACTATCTATATGCAAGGTTGAAACATATTTACTTCTTTCACGTGTAATTACATGTGACCATATCACCCGTTCGAGGTCATTTGAATTTCATAAAGGTTGCTTATAATGATTTATTTCGAATCTATCTCAATATTTTCTGAAACGGGTCAAATGGTTAAAACAGTCTTCAATAATGATAGTCTTCCTTCGTGCTCATTTTAACGATAAATAGCTGACATAATTACCATATAATTTCCCTTTTGTCCATCGCGTCTGATACATAATCAATAAAGCAGTGAGCACTGTGGTCCACACCATCCTGGACTGCTGTCACAAACAAATTAAAGACAAACAAATCTTAGAATTAAAAGAATTGTTAAGTAATTTCGAAGAATATAACTTAAGCTATTTAACTAACTGCTTTGGTTTTACAAACGGAAAATATTGACTTTACATGAAACTAAAATCAAGATAAAAAGGCGCAGAAATGCAAATGCTTTTTGATACTTCTCTTAAACTTATAAATATTGACTCTTATTTATATTTAATTTTATTAATTTTTTATCCTTTTACGGTTCCGGAATGTTTTAGGATCATTCAACGAGTTGGTTTCACGTTCTCTTGACAATTAAGTTTGTCTCCATGTTTAAGACTAATTATTACAAAATCTTGTTCTACAAGTTTTCTAGCTAGGCTGGGGGAGATTAAAAGACCGTACCTCAGGGACATCGCATTTTCTTTAAATTTTTATTGGTTTCGTTCAGACAATTCTTAACTGCGCGAAGTAATGAAGGATTGTTTTGGCAAACCGACAAAATCTCAAAATTATATGCCACGATCTTCTAAATTAAAAAGATATTTTGAGCTGGGAAATTGACTGTTACCTTTTTCCTTTTCTTTTAAAGCTTGGTCTCGAGTAAATCCTGTCAAATGAAAACCAGACTTTTGTCGAATATTAACATAAACCCAGTTTTATATGAAAAGTTTTTCACCAACTTTGATATCAAAATAAGGAAACTAAGTCATTTACAAATTGCTTCTTAATTTTTGTTGAGATTATTTACAATTAAAATTAGATTGCAGCCAGAGTAATTCAACCAATTTGGTATTAAAGATCTAGTTTTCGCATCAAAAGCATAAATATTGAGGTTAAACAAGACGCAAAATTTCAGAATGTAATTTTTTGCCGTCTAGACTGAAAGAACCTATGATTGGAGTTTGCGCCTGAATCACAATCAGTTCATTCCAGTTGAAATTTGGGCAAAATTTTCTTAGTAACATTAAACAGGTGATCAAAGGCGTAACAAGGCCATTTTTTTTGGGGTGTGTGAAGATAAAATTGCCGTACCAGAATTTGTGTTGCCGTGCGACTTTGTAGCAAAATTTGATCAAACAGGCCTCTTAGCATACAAGGCCCGACAGCAATAACACTGCTTAGTCTCTATATGAGATGTAGGTTGGCAACGTATAAAAATGCTTCAAGTATGCTGTGAATTATACAACACGTTTTATGTATACATTTTTTGACCAAAAGACCAACAAAAATAAGTATTCTCGCAGATCTTGCCTGGGTAACGCTGTTAAACGATGCCATGCGTTATTCGAAATGTAAAAATTCAATTTGAAATTAGTAGGAAGCTTCGAAACCGCAAGTTGACTCATAATCTATTTTTCTGAACACTAATAATATTTTTACAGACAACTTTTAAAATTTCATTCAAGTTTAGTTAGAAATATAATAGCCCAGCAAACAAGTTTAAATAGAGCCATAATGGAACCATATCTTTAATGGAACCATATCCTCTGGTTCTACTCAGTTTGACGTTCTTCTGCGAGAAAGTCTGTTAATTTCTAGAATGCAACCGTCTCTTAACGCTAATATCAGATCCTCTCCTTTAGCACTTTTTTAACGTTATTTCTTGACATATTTTTTTTTTTTTTTTTTTTTTCTCTCCCCTCCCCTCTAATTAAATTCTTCACACGTCTAATTCTTCATCACTTTATTACTCGCACTCCTTCCGTTAATTGTTCTTGCTAATCGTTCCGCTAATCCTTTGTGACATTCTTTCATCACTATTTTTGTAACAGTTAGCTATTTAAGCCTCTCAACTCTTGTAAATAATTACTCTGATGATGTTACTGGTTAAGTAACGAAACGTTAGTCAATAAAACTCTTTTAAAGATATGGTTCCATTATGGCTCTATTTAAACTTGTTTGCTGGGCTATTATATTTCTAACTAAACTTCGTTTTTCACCTGGCTGTTCAATCGCAACGATCTTGACTAAGAGATACAACAACGGTTCGCTTGCTGCGTTTCGCAAATATCAACGCGCCGAACTAAAACTTAGTAAAGCAAAACTGGACCTAGGATTTCTGAAGAAATGCAAAGTACACGATGCTGTGCCTCGTTTTCTGAACTTCAAGCTGGCCAACCGACAACTCCAAAAATCCCGTGCCTACCGCCAATGCCAGAGAAGACTCCTGGATGAAGAGATTGCTATCAAACAATCCAGAATCGATGAACTTTCTCAACTCACCGGCAACCTTTTATCAAATCTGAGCTTCCTCGTGTCGTCCCTCGACCTCATACATTTGAAATCCATAGTAGACTCCGAAAACTCAAAGAAACTTTCTCACCATGAAAAAGTGCAAGATAAAAAACTTCTCCGCCTCCGTATCGACTCGTCTTCATCTACTTCCATTGATCCAAACAAGGTGATCTTCAACTATTCCAGTCGCCCCTTATCCGACAAGGAGAAAGCAGTTCTCGCATTGGGCCTTGATTTCTCGATACCACCAAGAAAGTTAAACTTTTGCAACTTCCTCGTTCCTTTTGAAATTTTGTACCGGAAAATTCTGAACCAACCGATCTCCCCTAACTCTGGTCACAACAAGGACAGCGTTAAGACCAGGCTTAAAGACATTGCACTATCTGGATATCGTACGTACTCCCCTCTTACTTCTGCCTTGTCTACTGGGGAACTGAACATTTTAAGAAGTCTGAAGGATGATAACAATATCGTTATTATTAAGCCAGACAAGGGCAATGGTGTGGTTGTCCTAGACAAGGCTGACTATGAATCTAAAATGGAAGATATTTTGCAGGATACCAACAAATTTAAACCTCTGCTAGATGACCCCGTCAAGACCACGATAAAACGTGAGAATAAAATACGAACCCTTCTCAAAGAACTTAAGAAGAGCAACACGATCACCGATGAACAGCTTAAACAGTTGTCACCAACGGGTTCCCGACCTGGCATAATATATGGCTTACCAAAGGTACACAAGACCAACATTCCTCTAAGACCTATTTTATCGGCAATCGGTACTCATTCGTATAATTTAGCTAAGTTTCTCGTTCTTTTGCTTCGCCCTCTTTCTTTAGGTCCTTACTTAGTTAGTGATACTTTCTCTTTCATTCAGGATTTATTTTCCCTTAATATTAATTCTAGTAACTTAATAATGGCCAGTTTTGACATCACCTCACTCTTCACCAACATACCTATTGATGAAACCATAGATATTATTCTCGATCAGTCATTTTCTTCCGTTCAATTATTTCAAGGTTTTTCTCGTGAACAGCTTAAGCAACTCCTTAATTTATCGGTCAAAAATTGTCATTTTACTTTCAGAGGTAGGTTTTTTGATCAAATTGAAGGTGTCGCTATGGGTTCGCCTCTCGGTCCCTCCTTTGCCAACATTTTTCTTTCATTTCACGAACAAAATTGGCTTAAAAATTGCCCCGCTCACTTCAAACCCATATATTACAGGCGTTACGTTGACGATTGTTTTATTTTGTTTAAATCTAAAGACCACATTACTCCCTTTTTGGATTATCTAAATTCCCAACACACCTGCATTAATTTTACTTGTGAAATTGAAGCTGACAAAACACTTCCGTTCCTTGACATTAAAATCCAACGCTCTAATGGTTCATTTGTTACCTCAGTTTATCGCAAACCAACATTCACCGGGCTTTTTACCAACTTCGAAAGTTTTATACCCCTCGTGTTTAAAAAGGGATTAATTTACACTTTGATGTTTCGTTATTTTTAACTAAGCTCCTCTTACGATATTTTCCACGCTGAACTTGAGAAACTGAAAACTTTATTAAAACAAAATGGATATCCACGCAGATTCTTGGACCACTGTTTTCGAATTTTTTTAAACAAAATTTCTCATCCTCCAGTAAAACCTCTTACGGCACCTAGGCTCTTACTCTCTTTAGTTTTACCTTTTACCGGAAATCATGGCCTACAAATTCGTCAACAAGTTATTAAATTACTTTCGTCAGCCTATCCACACCTCCAAATTCGTATTGCTTTTCGGCCCGTTTCTCGTCTGTCTAACTTTTTCCGTTTTAAAGATCGCTTACCACTCAAATTGAGATCCCATGTTGTTTACAAATTCACGTGCCGACGCTGCCAGGCGTCGTATATAGGCGAAACATGCCGTTTATTACACACGAGGATCTCCGATCACTTAGGTATTTCAGCCTACACTGGAAAACCGCTCTCACACTCTACACTATCTAGTGTCCTTTCACACAAGGTGAAAACCGACCATGAAATCTCTTTTGATGATTTCGAAATCTTATCCTCTGGTTCTACTCAGTTTGACGTTCTTCTGCGAGAAAGTCTGTTAATTTCTAGAATGCAACCGTCTCTTAACGCTAATATCAGATCCTTTCCTTTAGCACTTTTTTAACGTTATTTCTTGACATATTTTTTTTTTTTTTTTTTTTTTCTCTCCCCTCCCCTCTAATTAAATTCTTCACACGTCTAATTCTTCATCACTTTATTACTCGCACTCCTTCCGTTAATTGTTCTTGCTAATCGTTCCGCTAATCCTTTGTGACATTCTTTCATCACTATTTTTGTAACAGTTAGCTATTTAAGCCTCTCAACTCTTGTAAATAATTACTCTGATGATGTTACTGGTTAAGTAACGAAACGTTAGTCAATAAAACTCTTTTAAAGATATGGTTCCATTATGGCTCTATTTAAACTTGTTTGCTGGGCTATTATATTTCTAACTAAACTTCGTTTTCCACCTGGCTGTTCAATCGCAACGATCTTCATTCAAGTTATCTTGTCACATCACTAAATAATTATAAACTGGATTGCCTTGCGAGATTTTATATTTTGCTCTGCCAATCTTGATTTCTAAGACTTTGGGGGTGTTGCAGTCCCCCCTCACACACCCCTTGAGTTTCGCTCCCCCCAAGTGGTTATGCCATCGCAGCACCTAACCATAGATAAATTTATCAAAATGTTGCTTTTTTTCTTGTTGGGATTTCAGACGGTTATGTAGTTTATAAATTTATTTAAAAATTTTTCTTTAAATAAAAGAATTATATGAATAAATGAATTGCAAAACGAATTACCAACAAAAAACATTTAAACAATTGTGGAATATTGCAAGAGAAAGAAAAATAAAATATTATAAAAGATACACAAAAAATCAACTTGAAGAAATGCTGAGATTTGAAATTAGCAAACCAAATAAAAAGTATGAGAAATATTGTAGAGAAAAAATGAAAAATCCAATCCCAGTAATAGTTATAAACAGTGAAACAGGTGAAATCTTAAATTTTAAAAGTCTTAGATCTGCTGCAAAAAATTTTAATATGAATGCAGAAAGTATTAAACATAGAATAAAAAGAAAAAAAGATTTGGAAATTAATGGACAAACATTTTTGGTTTTTTATAATAATTAAAAAATCAATCTTTTTTATTTTTTTGTTTAAAGGAAAATTATTATATAATAAAAAATCAATGGGCACAATTATTGAAATAATTAAACCAGAGAATTATAAATTCACAAAAAGTAAAATGTATTATATTTTCATCAAAGAAATTCTTAAAATTACTGGTGAAGTAGAATTATTACCACATCATGAATTTACAATAAATTATGATGAAAAATTTTGTATTTTTGATGATTTTGTAATTGATTATGGAAGTTGTGAAAAAATTTATATACCTTATAAAATTATTTTGAAAGCAGAAAAAATACCAAAACCATTAATTAATATTTTTGTTTTTACTAAGATTGAGTAATCATTCATAATTTTTTTTCAATATAGTCACGTGACCAATCATGAAAAAAAATTGTTTTTTTAATTATTTTTGACTTTAAAAAAAATATATATATAAATAAAGAATGAATACAACAAGAAATTTATTGGACGAAGATGTTCCAAATATTAATACTCCTTTATTAAAACCAAAAAAATATTTAAAAATTAATAATTTGGTTGAAAACTCAAAAGAAAAAGTAAATGATTTATTTAACAAGACTAAAGAAAAAGTACTTAATTTATTTGATAAATACAATCCCTTGAGGAATAAAGAAAAAATAACAAATTGGTATAATCATCTGAAAGATAATGTTTTAGATATATTTAACAAAATACAAGGTAAAGTTTCCACCCCAGCTGCAAAATTTAAATTGGATAAAGAAGCTTTGAAAGTAACAAAAAGATATGAAATTGATCTGAAAGAAGTAGGATTATCTTTATATGATCCTTTGAGTCTCTTGAAAAAAATAAAACCATTGGTAATAAAAAAATTTAAAAAATATCCAAGCACAAAACAACAAATAACTCTTGTGTGTTTGATGAAAAAAACAAATCCTGCAACAGGAGAAGAAACTACAGATAATGCTCATTTTCATAGTTATTATGAAGAAATTTTTGATGGAAGTAATTTTGATGAAATATATGAAAAAATGGCACAAAAAATTATTTTGAGTTTTGAAGAATTTTTAAAAAATTCAAGCTTATGGAAATTTCACAAAGGTTTGAAAATAATTCTTAATATTAATGAAATTAAACGATTACTTGCATCATCTTATATTCCTACTCCAAAATTTTTAGAAGATAAAAAAGCAATTATTAATCCACAAAATTATGATCAAAAATGTTTATTGTGGTGTATTACAATAGATGACCTTTTGAAAACTACCCCAATTAAGAATCCTGGGAGAATTACAAAAATTTTAAAAAAGAAAGCTGAAGGTTTTAATGTTAAAGATATTAATTTTCCATGTGGATTTTCAGATATTGATAAATTTGAAAAAAATAATAACATTGCAATTAATTTATTTGGATATAATGAAGAAAAAAGGTTTGGGAATAAAAATCATGAAATTTTTCCTTTGAGAGTAAGTAAATTAAACTCCCCCGGTCTGAGTAACAAACACGTAAATATATTGTTAATAACTAATGAAAATGGGGAAAAACATTATTGTTTAATTAAAAATATGAGTAGATTGTTTTCAAGTCAATCTAGTAAAAATCAAAAAAAAATACTTGTTTGTAATTATTGTTTACAACATTTTAGAACTGAAGAAACTCTTAAAAATCATTTAGAATATTGCTCAAAATATGAATGTGGAAGAACTGTTTATCCAAATAAAGGAGAACAATTAAAGTTTAAAAATTATGAAAGAATGCATGATATTCCATTTGTAATTTATGCAGATTTTGAATGCAATTTAAAATGTGAAAATAAAAATATTGGTGATAATACAAAACAATTTCAAAAACATGAACCATCTGGATATTGTTATTTGATAAAATGTTTTGATGATAGTTTGTATAAACCAAAATTAGTAAAATACACAATAGGTGACACTAAAGATAACACCCCATGGAATCCAAATGATCCTGTTTCTTTAAAATTTGTAAAAAGTTTAGAAAATGATATTAAAAAAATACATGAGCAATTTAAATTCCCAAAAAATATAATATTAAGAAAAGAGGATAAAATTTTGAAAAAGCTGAGAATTGTTATGCTTGTGGGTGTAAATTTGGTATCATTCCCGAACCGACCCGGTCAAAAACTAACAGAGAACCCGAAAGGTCTGAAGAATTTGAAAAAATGGATGAATTATTTATGAATGATGAAATTAGCGCAGAAGAATTTAAAAAATATTTTGAAGACAGAGAAAACAGAGAAAACAGAGAAAACAGAGAAAACACAGAAAATAGAAAACAGAAAATAGAAAATAGAAAATATAAAATAGAAAATAGAAAATAGAAAACAGAGAAAACAGAGAAAACAGAGAAAACACAGAAAACAGAGAAAACAGAGAAAACAGAGAAAACAGAGAAAACAGAGAAAACAGAGAAAACAGAGAAAACACAGAAAATATGTCTAATAATGAAAATCGCACAAAGCATGTGAAAAACGATAAAGTTAAAGACCATTGTCATTATACAGGAAAATATCGAGCAGCTGCTTGTATTAGTTGTAATTCAAAAATGAAAAATCCAAAGTTTATACCAGTTATATTTCATAATTTACAAAATTATGATAGTCATTTGTTTATTAAAAATCTTGGTGTTTCAGAGGGTGAAATTAATTGTATACCCAACACCGAGGAAAAATATATATGAGAAATTGAGTTTAAAAGTTATATAAGAAGCTTATCCCCTAGTTTCAAAGTTTTGAGGCAGACATTCCATTTCTCCCAAAAAAATGCAATGTAGAATAGTCATGATATAAGGAAACATACTTTGGAAATTTGAAAATGCAATTAGCTAAGGATATCTGCCACCATGTTTTGTCTGAAAGTTTGCTGTAGCTCAAAGCTTAATAATTAATAATGGAAAATAAATGGAAAATAAATTGTTTGCAAAACTTACAATATTTGCGTACCTACAATATTTTGTAGGTCATAGTTGACCTACAGGGTGTAATTGACCTTTCATCAAATACATAATGAATAAAACGTTTTTTTCTGGGATATTGGTTTTGCTAGTGATGTTTCCCTTTCTGGGAGTTTTTGCTAGTGGAGATTTTGTCGCTGGCAAATTATGTGCCTTAAAATCTAAATTTCTAGGCCTGTAGCGTCATTGGAAATAAAACTCGGCCATCACGTCAACAACCAGAACCACAATGCCGTTCCAGTCAATTCATCAGTTGTGATTCAGCTGTTGGCAAACACCTTCTCTCTAACAAGTCTTGCGCTGAAACCTACTTAGATGATAGTTTTAGAACTTTTTACAAATGCCGTTCCGCTTTTCAATTGAAAGTAATGGAAGCCATTTACATAAAACTTATTGATCCGGATTTGTGCCGGGAAAAGGAATTTGTTTTCCAACTAGCCGTGTGTTATAACAGCATCGTCTAATCTTGATAAGTACTTGTATTTTTCTAACTCGTAAACACATTATACATTGCATTCGTATAGCCTAACTAAACTAATTAACATTTCACAAACCCTAAAGAGTATCAGACAATATTAATACACCGTGTTTTGACACTCCCGCATACCGTTGAGTCGACGTCATCAGTTTTCTTGTGGCTATAAAAGCAGGGGATTTGTTTCTTTAGTTAGCAGACGTGTAGCACTTGATAAGTGGTCTGCCGAAATGCATCTTGCTCTTTTCTAATTCTTTAGGCCTACTCTTTACGTAGTATTTTACCTCTTTAAGTTCCATACAGTTGTTTTAAGAACTAAACGGTCTAACAGTCTTTGGTAACTATGAATACCTCTTTAGTGCGTATATTTCATTTTTATTTTCTCTTATTTTATCTTAAACTACCAATTACTATGGTATCAACGTATTTGAAACAGTGTTTAAATATGCAATACAGTCTAAAACATATGCGGAGGTAAGTATTTTCTTTCCGAATTAATTTTAAATGTTCATGGTGTAAATGAATGCCGTTGTCTAATCTTGATAAGTACTTGTATTTTTCTAACTCGTAAACAGATTATAAATTGCATTTATATAGCCTAACTAAACTAATTAACATTTTACAAACCCCAAAGAGTATCAGACCATATTATTACATCCTTCCCTTTCTGGAACTAAATAACGCCTAAAAAATTTAAATATATTGATATCAAGTGTTTTGAAACCGTTCGTGCCCGTTAAATATAAGAACTAATAAATATAATATAATAACTGAACAGCACGTGTCCATTTAAATATAATTTAACTACATTATATAAATATAAGCTAACAATTAGAATGTATCTTAATGTTATTACTTTAGCATATAATCCTGTAAATAACTTGGCTGTTTTCGTGTTCTTCCCGATCTACGCAAAGGCCGCACACCTGTGTTATCTTTTGCAGCAGGAGAACATACGACCTCTGCTCTTGCTTCCTTGCAAATCATCTCTTTAGATGAACTTGCTTGGTCTTCTAGATGACCGGGGTCAACCATTGTTAGATTTTGTTCGACGTCTGGTGCTACTTCATCAGTCTTCCTTAACTGGACTCTATTTCGTCTTAATGTACCATGTGACGTTTCTACTTCATATGATCTTTTATCTAGACGTCTTCTAACCACACCCTTTTCCCATTCTTTTCTTCCCAAACGAAACGGCTTGATTCTTACAACATCCTCATCTTCAAGTGGATCTAAATTGACAGCTCCTCTATTGTAATACTTAGATTGTTGTCTTTTCCGCTCTACTAATTTCTCATTCATAGTATCGCTATTCATCGTTTGGGGTTGTAACAGGCTTGCTGTTGTCAGCAACAAAGTTCTCGCTCGTCTGTTCAGTAGACGCTGGGCTGGACTACTCTTCATATTCGTGAAGGATGTATTTCGATGGTCAAGAACAGCCAGAAACGCATCCGAATTTGCCTTCTTTGATTTTCTTAAGATTTGCTGGGCTTCTTTTACTACACTTTCAGCTTTACCATTTGCTTGGTTGTAGTATGGAATGCTTGTCACGTATTGAAAATCCCATTCCTTTGCAAATATCTGGAAATCTCGTGGCAAAAACTGTGGGCCATTGTCAGTTATAACCTGCTCGGGTATGCTGTGTCTTGCAAAATGACCCTTGATCTTTCTAATGACATGCACCGAGGAGATATTCTTCAAATGATCCAGCTCAAAGAAATCACTGTAATAGTCAACGGTAACTAAGTAGTGTTTTCTCTCGAGCTCAAATAGGTCAAGGCCAACACGTTGCCATGCTCAATTTGGTACTTCATGACTTCGCAACGTCTCCTTTGGCTGACTTCTCTCGTACTCGCGACAGGCTTCGCATGTTGACACGTGGTTCTTGATATCACTTGACATCGCGGGCCAGTACAAACATTCTCGAACTCTATTTAAACAACGGTTTACTCCAAGGTGCAAGTTGTGGATTTTCCTTAGCGTCTTGCCTCTCATTGCTTGCGGGACAACCACCCTTTCTCCTCTAAACACCAGACCATCCTGGATCGACATCTCATCTCTGATATTAAATTAGGGTGTGATGATGTTTGGAAGGGCGTCTTTCTGCTCTGGCCATCCTTGATGGATCACTGCCGTAAGAACTTGTAAAGACTCGTCACTTCTAGTCTCTCGTTGAATTTCCTGCAACCACTCGTCTGAAATGGGAAGGTACTTCATCATGTTAATGGTTTCAAACTCCGGAACATCTTGACCACCATCAGGGATGCTTGCTCTTGATGATGTGTCAGCAAGAAACATATTCCTTCCTTTTAGGGGTGCAGTGCTTTGGAATTCACTCCCTAAGGCATGTCAAGTTGCGAGAATTATGCAAATTTTCTCCGCTGACTCCCATAATACTGCGTATATTTTAGTTTTAAATTTTTAATATTGTGTTGACGTAATGGAATTTCAGTAACTTATATATATATATATATATATATATATATCATAATTTAGTACTTAATTTTATAAATAGTTAAAATTAATTTATTCTAGCACAGCTCTCTGGAAGAGCATACATGTATGAAGAGACATCCGTGGATAAATAAAGATTTTGATTGATTGATTGATTGATTGATTTCTCGTATTTCACCTCGATATCATACTTCTGGAGGCGGATCATCATTCCTTGCAGCCTCTTCGGTGCTCGATGAAGTGGTTTCTTCAAAATGCTTTCGAGAGGTTTGTGATCGCTGTAGACAGTAACTTTTCTGCCAAATGTATAATCGTTAAACTTTTTTACCCCATAAACAATTGCCAACATCTCCTTTTCTATCTGCGCGTGCCGTGTTTCCGTTTCAGATAGTGTTCTGCTGGCATACACAATGGGATGACCGCTCTGCATCAGAGTCACGCCCAAACCAGTTTGGCTGCTGTCGTACTGGATCTCAAGACTTTCCGACGGTTTGTAGTACGCGAGGACTGGGGTCGTGGCAATAAGACGCTTCACTTCATTCCAGGCTGTCTCGTGCGCTTCTAACCAACACCACACCGTCTCTTTGTGCGTTAGGTCGCGCAGGGGGTTCATTACCTCCGACAAATTCGGCAGAAAACGGCTTAGGTAATTTACCATTCCGTTCAATCTTGAGACTTCTTCAGCACTGGTAGGTCGTGGCATGGCCATAATCGCCTTCACCTTCCCTGGGTCGACTTTCAAACCTTCCCTGTTAAGAAGATGACCATGAAACGAGACTTCTTTACATTTGAATTCCAACTTGTCCTTAGTCAACTTAATATTCTTCTGCTTGAACCGTTCCAGGAGCTTCTCAAAGTTTTGATCATGCTCTTCGTCACTAGCGCCGTAAACGAGCACATCATCTGCGATGCACTTTACTCCCTCGAGTCCAAGCAGCTCTTGGTTGAGGCGTTTCTGAAATATCTCACTGGAAACGTTTAAACCAAAGGGCAAACGCAGCCACCGAAATCTTCCGTATGGAGTAGCAAATGTTGTCAACTTACTTGATTCCTCGTCCAATTCTAGGTGCCAGAACGCAGATGCCAGATCGACTTTGGAAAATGCACGAGCCTCTGACAAATCAGGAAGCAAATCATCCACGACAGGGATTTGATATCTTTCTCTCTTCAAGGCTTCATTTAAAGGTTTTGGATCTATACATACACGCAGCGCCCCGGATTTCTTCATGGCAACGACAATTTGACTCACCCACTCGGTCGATTCATCAACAGGTGCGATAACATTCAGCTTTTCCAATCGTCGCACTCCACTCTGAATCGCTCTCTCACTGACACAGGGATTTTTTTTTGCTGGAAGTATAACTGGGCTGTAATTCGGATCCACTTCTAGATTAACTGTTCCTGGAAGTTTTCCTAAATCATTGCTAAAGACCTCTGCATACTTGTCAACCACATCTGTTGCCTTGCAAGACACAGCGCTGATAAAATTCTCTTTGTGAATTGTTAATAGCTTCATTTTTTTCGTAGTCTTCAAACCTAACAAAGGTGTCAGGTCATCATTCTTGACGATCAAAAACTTAACATCATATTTTCTCTGATTTCTTAAGTTGACCACCGGAACAACACACGTCCCCATCAGCTTCACTTTGCTACTGTTCCACATCACCAACGTCCTGTCACACGCAGAGATTTTCGCCTTTTTCATATACTTACATGGAAGTATGTTTGCACTGGCGCCGCAGTCCACTTTAAAATCTACCTGAACGTCATTGACCAACATCTTTGCAAATACAGCTTTCTCTCTCATTGCTTGAATCCTTACAACACTAATTTCCTGTTCACTTTCAACAGCATAGATCGCTGATCTTCGACATTTCTTCGCGAAATGATTCTTTCTTTTACATTTATTGAAGGTTTTCCCCCAGGCTGGACACTTCCGCTTATCTGGCACGTGGTCAAACCCGCAAAATTTACCCGCTATTTTTTTTCGACCGACTTTATTTTCCTTTCTTCGTCCCCTGACTCTTCCGACTCTGATTCTTTATTCTGTTGCTTTCTTTGTGTTTTAATTTTGTTAGCATATTCATTAGACGTTGCACTCATTGACTACATTTGCATTTCGGTAATCTCTTCGCTACGACACGTGTCAATGCATTTGTTTAGTGTCAAATCTCGCATCTTAAGCAGCTTCTTTGTTGTTTGCTAATTTTTTATCCCTAACACAATACGATTCCGTATAAGACTATCCCGTAAACAGTCGCAGAAGTTACATGTTTTCGCCAACGTCTTTAATTCAGCCATGTAGCTATCGACTGTTTCGTCTTGTAATTTGTCACGCTTGTTAAACACATATCGCTCGATTGTCTCGTTAACTTCCCCTATACAATGAGCTTCAAGTTTCGCCATTACCACTTTCCAGTCGTTTGAGTTTTTTTCTGGGCTGTATCCGAACGTTTTTATGACTTTTAGGTCTTCATCTCCGACTGAGTGCCTAAACATTACCAATTGAAATTGGGAACTCTCATTTTGTAGACGCAAAATTATGAAATAGTTGTTGTATTTTTCTTTCCAAATCTTAAAATTTTCCGCCGCTTCGCTGCTGTTCCTTAAGTCTAGCGGCTGTGGAGGCGCGATATTATTACTAAAATGCACGACAGGCTGCCCGACAGCTTGTTCTGTTGATCCGGCTTCGTTATCCATGCTGCTATTTCTTCACGCTGCCACTATTTTATAACAGCATCGTCTAATCTTGATAAGTACTTGTATTTTTCTAACTCGTAAACAGATTATAAATTGCATTTATATAGCCTAACTAAACTAATTAACATTTCACAAACCCTAAAGAGTATCAGACAATATTAATACACCGTGTTTTGACACTCCCGCATACCGTTGAGTCGACGTCATCAGTTTTCTTGTGGCTATAAAAGCAGGGGATTTGTTTCTTTAGTTAGCAGACGTGTAGCACTTGATAAGTGGTCTGCCGAAATGCATCTTGCTCTTTTCTAATTCTTTAGGCCTACTCTTTACGTAGTATTTTACCTCTTTAAGTTCCATACAGTTGTTTTAAGAACTAAACGGTCTAACAGTCTTTGGTAACTATGAATACCTCTTTAGTGCGTATATTTCATTTTTATTTTCTCTTATTTTATCTTAAACTACCAATTACTATGGTATCAACGTATTTGAAACAGTGTTTAAATATGCAATACAGTCTAAAACATATGCGGAGGTAAGTATTTTCTTTCCGAATTAATTTTAAATGTTCATGGTGTAAATGAATGCCGTTGTCGTAATTGAGAGTGTTTAATCAACGAACAATTCTCATGCCTCCAAAATACGATTATAAGTCCAATTTCCATTCGCACATAAGATCTTAGTCGACTCCCACAAAGTATAGTGGCCGTAATGTCAACAATGTTCTGCTAGGACCGAATTTAGGGGCTGTTTTTTTCAATTGCCATTTGATGTTCTCTCGCTCTGGAACCGAGTTATCGCTCTGTTTACCCAGCATAACTCTTCTGAAAGTCTTCGCACGATATGCAATAAAAGTATTTTTGATTTTGATTTCTTATTGTACTGAGGTCGTACTTAAACCTCATCAAATTATTTTGAATTTATTTCAATTCTCAATGAAAAAGCGTTCGTGTTCCAACTGCCAAGATCCAGTTCATTATTCCGTTTATTCAATATCATATGAAGGTTTTGAGAAGCGATATATTGGGGAGACCAAGCGATAACTCGGTTCGAAGGTGAGAAACATCAAAAAGCAGTTGAAAAAAGCAGCCAAAAAGCCAGCACAGGCCGAACACTGTTTACGTTCGGGTCACTCCATCTCCTGGGGGTCAACTAAATTCTTACTCGCGAATGGAAATTGGAGCAATAATCGTGTTTTTGAAGCCTGGGAAGTTAGTTTTTGTAGAGTCAATACACTCAACCGGGACAATGACATTCATTTACGTTGTGAATAAGTAAATTTAATTCTGAAAGAAAAAATGTGATTAGCGTGTGTTTATATATCTGTGCTTTTTAAGTATTTTATCAGTTCACTTTAAAGAGACTACTGTTTTGGCCTCAACGTCGGGACAACTTTTATTGTAGATTTATATCTTGATAATTAATACTATAGCTTTGATTGAAAACTTTATTTGCGACATGTTTAGGAATGTGCTAATTCCCTCATCAAGCAATTTACATTAAAATCATTGCAATGACAGTTGAATGAAATTTTATGACGCTAAATTGGATCTTAAGAAATACAAAATCCTCAAAATTTAAAGAAAAACTAAAACACAGTAATAGTGAAACGTGAGAAAGGAAACGATGTTGTGATACTCGACAGAAAGCGATATGTTGAGGGGATTCACAAAATTATTGATGATTATTCTAAATCAAACAACTGGACAAAGACCCTACGCTGTTTAGAAAAGGACAACTCGAAAGATTTCTCCGAAAACTGAATAAACAGCAAACTCTCACTGATAAAGTCTAAAACGCCATTAACCCAAAGGTATCTAAGCCTGCCAGAATTTACAAACTACCTAAGTTGCATAAACCTTCTGACGACCCTCACACGCCACCTCTTCGTCCTATCATTTCCTCGATTGGGGAGCCTTGAATAATAATTTCGCAACATATCTTACTCCATTTATACGACAAAAATACTGCATAAGCGACTAGTTTTCATTCGTGCACTAGATCAAGAACCTCAATTCCAACATAAAATTCTTCTTTAGAAATGTGAGCTTGGATATATGTTGAGAGAGATGAACGACCATCAAGCTCCATACTCAGAAAAACGATTTTTCTGGTTCGATCCCCGACTTGGGCTCAGAAATCGTTTTTCTGAATAAGGAGCTTCGTGATCGTTCATCTATCTCAACAGATATCCAAGTTCACATTTCTAAATCTAAAATTGCATCAGTCATTAGCAATATATAGTGACTTCGGCTTAGGTCGCACATATATGTCGAACTTGCACCTTAGCCCGCCATCTAAGTCTTGGTAGCTCAATGGTTAGAGAGTCTCACCGGTCATCAGAAGGTTGCGGGTTCGATTCACGTCTGGGGCTCAGAAATCGTTTTTCTTAGTATGGAGCTTGATGATCGTTCATCTATCTCAATAAAATTCGTAATATCACTTGATGTTTGCAGCTTGTTGGCCAACATTTCACTGGACGAAGCCATCGAGTTAGCAGTTGACTTTATTATCGACAACATCTTGAATATTAACCGCGTTGATCTGAAGAAACTTTTCTCCTTTACAACATCACGTACCCATTTTTGATTCAATGGTAATTTATACGACCAAATAGATTGTGTGGGAATGGGGTCACCTCTTGCACCCGTACTTGTAAGTCTATTTGTGAGTCATCATTAGCAAGACTGGCTTCCACAATATGGATATAAGAGGCCGGAATATTATCGACGATATGTCTATGACACCTTTTGCTTATTCGAAATGAACAAGACGCGAATAACTTTTTTGAATATCTTAACACTCGACAGCCTTGCATTACGTTCACCATGGAAACTTAAGCTGAAGGAAAATTGCCTTATTTAGATGTTTTAATAGCTAAACAAACTGGTAGCTCTTTTTAAACCTCTATTTACCAGAAGTCGACATGTACGGGACTTCTAACGAATTTTTACAGTTTTAATGCATTCTCTTACCAAATTGGATTAATAAAAACTCCTGTTGACGGAGCATTTAAGATCAACAACAACTGGCGAGGTTTTCAAAATGATTTTGCAAAACTCACTCCAACTCCAACAAAAAAACCGATTTCCGCAATATCTAATAAACAGAATCAAAAAATCCTATTTAAGAAAAACTAATAAGCCATCTGTTGCATCCTCTAATAGGAATGAAACGACGACTAACAGAACGTATTTTAAGTTACCATACATTGGAACATACTCATCAATAACTCAAAAAAAAACCTACGAAACATAATTCACAGCTACTGCAACAATACCTATATAAAACTTGTCTTTTCGGCTTTCAAAAGAAGTAAATTGTTCTGCAGCAACGACAAAGTTCCAAATTCCTGGAAGTTTCATGTTATGTAATTATTTGAATGCAGGGGTTGTAAAGCACGTTACATAGGAGAAACCAACAGTCACCTTCAAACAAGAATTAATGAGCACCTTCAAGTAGACACGAACTCTCAAATATTAAAACATCTTAAAACCTCGGATAATTGTAGAAATCTCTGTAACTGTACTTAAATTGAAACTTAAATTGAAAGAAGAACACTGCATTTTACATAACAAACCAGAGCTCAACTAACAACAAGATCGTGTCATCTTAAACCTTTTTATAATCTTTGTAAATAAATTCCATTAGCTTATACAAATTATGATTTACATGTAACATTTCACCTCAGTGAAATGTTACATGTAATTGATCATGTAATCTTAATCCTTATTAATTGGACATACATTACGCTGTAGCTGACGCAAACCAATTTGGCGCCATCAAAGATCATTCAACTGTCATTACACCGACCTTAATGCAAATTGCTTAATGAAGGAATAACCATATTCTGAAACATGTCGCAAATACAGTTTTCAATCAAAACTCTGGTGTTTATTCTCAAAATATCATGCCAATTCACATTAAAAGCATTCATATCTATATTTAACCAGTGTTCCAATTTTATTTTTTATGACTACAAATTCGCCTGGTTAGAAGTCTATTTATAAATACAGTAATCTTTTTTCTGATGAAAAGTTTACAGTGTGTATTAATAGTTTAATTTAGACTCAAAGTAGCCATTCACTATTCAATTTTAGTGTAGATAATAGCAGATGACTGTTATCTTTGAGAAAACTAAATCACGAGTCCGTTCCCCGAATTGTTATCATCCGCTTTTTGACAAAGAAAAAAAGGTAACGTCTTGAATTAAAGAGATTTTGGCATGGGAAACTGCCTATCAACTATGCCCCCAAGGCTCAATTATTGCTCATTTGTATGGCCTTCCGAAGATGCATGAGAAAAACTTAGAAATACATCGAACATTTTCCTCTACAAACACGTAAAATTATAAGCTGGCAAAGTGGTTAGATAAAACGCTGAAGCCGTTAGAGATTAATGAATATTTTATCGATGACATTTTGGTCTTTGCCGAGGACATATAAAACACAAGCAATTGGTGCTTCAAACCCTATCAAACCCTAAATACTCCTCAAACGTCATTCGCCTTTTAAATGGAATTGCAACATGAAGCAAAGGTGCGGTTTTTGAGTATCTTCTACACCAAATATGGACAGCCATTCTCAATGCAAATCCATAGAAAGTCAACGAATACTAGCCTCGCTTTACATTACCGAAACAATGTCCATCAACGGTACTAGGCAACGTTACTTAAGACCATGTTTTGCAATTCGAAACGACTTTTCTCAAAGTTAGTGCCCTTCCAAGAGGGCTGTAAAATATTTATACGATCTTCACCAATCTTTAGTATCCAGAAACCGTTCATTAGTAGTTTTCGTGAATGCCAAGACAACCTTCACTCATAAAGAGAAAACCTAGACGATCAAAACGTTGCCATCGTTTTCCCTTCAAGGAACAGGAATCCGTAGACATGTGTAGAAGGCGGTTATTTTATTTAAGTACTTGTAGTGAAATTGGGAAGTAAATCGAGACCCATATTTAGAAGCGGAAAATTAGTCGAGAAAGTCAAAGCTTAAAGTTAAACAATCCTTGCTGTTCCAGTGATGCGTTGTTTACGAAGTTAAGTCTGATCAGTGTGGTATTGATTACATCGGCTACATGGTCGGCACTTGTATCAGCGCATCGACAGCAAAAGAGATTGGCAATCGAAAAACATGTAACAGTACATAATGACGACACAGGTACTCTGGTAAACAAGTTCTCCGTCTTTCGAAAATGTGAATGGGCATTCGATTGTTTGGTATGCGAAATTTTTCATGTTAACGATTCACAATGTATGTTAAACTCACAGACGGACTCCATTAAATGCAAAATGTTTGTTTAAATTTATTCAAAAATCTTTCGAGCTCTATTTGCATAGTTTACTTTCACAGTTCTTTCGTACCCAGCTATAGATGAGTTTTTAGCATTGATTAACTTTTGTAATTTCTATGAGTGTCATATGTTAGACTAGAATAATTTTAGTTTGTTTCTTTGCTTGACAATGATGTCAAGATGAAATCGAAACGTGGCTTTCTATCGCTGAGTTTTCTTATTAAAGGTTTGAGTGGAAGATTGCTTATCGGCTGTATTATATTTTATTGATTTGATTTTAACTGTGTTTTGGCTTATTGTGTATTGTTGATTATTATGTATTTTGGGGATTTAATTTTAAGTTTGCGATAGTAAGTTTTCCAAATAGAAAACGAATAGTGCTGATAATGTTCATATACTCAAGTTATCTATTCAAGGTGCACAACTGCTGGTTACGGAAACCTTTTCCTGGATGTAAACTTACTTAGTGTTTGGCAAATTTTCAATTGCTTTCCCACTGGTGTTTTAAAATTTGAGTATTTTAAAGGAAATACAGTCTACATGGGTATGTCATATCTTTTTTACTTTTAATTGTTGCCTTTGAAGTTGGCTCAAAGACCTTCGAATAATGACACAGACATTGTTCCAGAGCAGAGCATTTAGGTATGATTATGGTTATTGCATGCAAGAAAAGAGTTCGAAGATCATGATTAAGTGGTACGTCCCCAATGCTTCTGTGTCATGTGATGTGCTGTAGAAATTTTTAATGGGAAATTGCACAAAATGATTTTATCATCACCTTCTTTAGTTTAATGGACGTAGATTGATCAAGAACACGAGCAAAATGTGTGAAGGTTTCTCTTGAGTGCAATGAAATTAACGGACAGCTTGCAAATCAAAACCCTTACTGTATGCTATTATCCAGAAATTAAAATGATAAGGAGAGATTACATGAAGGACTTCATTTTAAAGATAACAAACAAACAGAAACACGATGGGGAATGTTTGAAGTGCATGTGCGGAAAACAGTCACTTTTTCTTTCTCGAAATTTGTCTGGCAGAGAGCATTAATATTCAAATGAATATTCAAATTAATATTCAAATGAACTGCGGAGTTACTGTCGTTGTAAACTTCTGTTTCTGACTAAGCCGGAAATTTAACGCAATGTCATTTGAATTTTAACTTAACCAACGAATTTAAGGTGAAGGAAGTGCGCAGCCATTACTCACTGTCAGAAGGACGTGGTTGCGCCGAGATGATACTGTCTTACGACAATGGACCCATTGACAACGGAGAACGGGTTCGTTTGCTCGTTTTTTTTTCTATTTCTTGAACGTCTAGGTAATCCTAAGACGTTGTCGCGTCTTGTCTAGGCTTGCGATATTTTAACCCAAAAAAAATCGTTTTTCAGTGATACAAACTTAACGAACGTTCACATATCGTCGAAAATCACGGAAGCCAGGTTATGGACCAAAATGATCAATGTCATGTCGTTAAAAAGTACATCTAATACAAAATAAAAGACATATAACAGTCACTTTGTCGACAAAGATATTCACCACATTGTCCTTGCTGGGTAATACTTTCAAACGTTCTTCGAACATTTATACACATCATTTTAGCACATAAGACCACAGTTTGTGGCCCTTCACACATTTACCTAAGTCGACTCCAATACAACGACTAAACGGCGAACAATAGAACCTTTTCTAGCCGTTATATTCTAAAATTCGTCTTTAAGCAAGCAGAAGTGAAAAATGCAAGTAACTTACGTCGCTATACCACCCCTTGTGTGTGTTTTTGAGAGAAAAACCCTCTCACCGTCGAAATATTCACGAAGATCCAAACTAAATATTTCCGCCACTTTCTTGCTGAAGTTTCGACCGTATCATTGCTACCATATCGTTCCATTCCATCAACATCGTTATTTGATGGTATTTAGTAATGAGAGGTGGTTTGAGATGAATCTTTTCAGGTACAGGTTTTGTTCTCCCGGGCTGGATTATGATATGTTATGAAAAATATAAGTGAATGAATCGAAGATAATTATCGACATAAAAATGATGATAAGAATTACAGCATGGTCTTCCCAACGAGTCTGCTAATTTGAAATCACGGTAAACGTCATCATTGCTGCGAGCTTCTTTGCGGACGTAAGCCTCAAAGTGCCAGACGAAGTGAGTTTGAGATTCGGAAAGCATCTCAAGTATTGCGCTAAATTTACGAAGGTTTTGCATTGTATACTTCTCAAAACATAAACGAATATTCAATTTAGGAAGTCTTTTGTAAATCGGAACGTTTTTGCCAAAAAGCTCGAAACTTTTTAAAGAAATTGTTTTTTAGCCCAGAATTTCAATTAAAGAGATTAGTGACGCAGGACCAGCTTCTCTTTCACACTTCGTTTATTCTCTTTAACCAAGTAAAGCTAAACGTACTGCTCAACCCTTAGAAAACTGTAGATCTCCACATTTTATGTGAGCGTAAATCTTCGTGGCACAAACGATGAGATCGAAAAAATTACTCAAAAACAAATCGAGGAAATCTGTTGATCAGGCACCCATCCATAACCTATGACCAAGAGGTGTATCGATATTCATGGCTTCAGCTTTCATAGAAGACTGTCGGAATTATCACTTTCACGCTTGTTGTCAATGTCTATCTCGAATGTCTGAGCCTTATCATTCGTCAAAAAAATCTACGGAAATCCTCTTTTTAGTCTTCTTCATGCCCAGGGAATGTTAAATTGTCATCTACAAGATCTCCTTAGTTCGTTGATATTCATTTTCCGTCACAAGTGTTTGAAAATCGCATTCTTCTTCATTGTCTTCAAACATGTTGACCACTCGCGTATTCGTTGGCGTATTTTCAAAATACAGAAGATGACTTCAACGCACACAGCTTGTAGGAACCGTGTTGTACGAAGCTCCCCGAAGTAACATTTTTAAACTCCTTTTTTGCTGTCTATCTACTTATAGAACCATGCACCCTTTCAGGGCGGATTTTCTGCTGATGGGTTACCAAATCCAGTGCGAATGACGATGAATTGTCGTTAATGGGTTAAAGTTATGATCAACTGGCAAGAAAGGTACATAGCTTAACTTAAGCAGTTCCCAGAAAATGATTGTGCCTTAATGAATAGAAATTGGTTGAGTTAGAAAGCAAAACTTTCCGTCAGACAACAAGTTGTGAAGTTTGTTTTTTCAATTATACTTTTATCGATAGTTAACTTCTACTGAGACCACCATACGCTAAGATTTTTGTTTTGAACGTTCACAAATATCTAAGAACTACCAGCCAGTCCCCACGATCGATGAAGCAAATGTCTAAACACCTATATTTTAAAATTCACAGAAAAGACAAAAACTATACTTAATAGTGGGGAATAAACGCCCCAAAATGCATTTTAAATAGAAGCATTACTTTTTATATATACTGTACTTACAAACAAACTTTTACGTGAAAGCCTACGTGCTAGTAATGTTAATGAGAAACAATAAGGCTGAGAAAATAGCTCACACAATGTTTGATCACAGCATACGTTATTTTGGTCGTGAGAGTAAATTTTTCGAAATTTTTATGCCATATCAAAAAGTTATTGATAAAAATGTCGGTTCAAAGCTAGGAAATCTGTAAAGAGAAACTTGACAGGCAAAAGGATAGCCAACAGTTTAAGTGCAAAAAGAATTGCAGTTGTAGGTTTAATGTGCCAATAGACGAGTCGTCTGTGACACTATAATATCAACATTCTAACGTTCCCGGCGGCGGCACTGACTTGTTCTCATAATCTGGACTATTTCCGCTCATTTTAATTTTATGTTGTAAGCTTGTTCTAAATTTTCTAAATTTCTTTCTTCCCTTCAGGGTTTCTTTGCAACTTGTAGCAAGGAAAAAAGTTGAAATTCACGTCAGCAGAGGTATTTATTAATACTTTTACTTGTCAAAAACTGTACATCTTTCCCTCCTCCCAGGCCCTCCCAGGTAGACCGATGAGATACGTCTATTTGCTTGTTGTTTGTGATTTAAGATTCTAGGTAAATTCATCAGTTGTAATTATTAATTTGAGTTTCTTAAAAATGTAAAATGGCATGCAAACATTGCACTTTTTTTACTCCCAAGTTACAATAAGGACAATTTTTCTTTTAAATTTAAATTTTCGCCTATTTGATAAGCCTTACAACCTATCTACTTGTTTCCTGTTCTGAAGAGATGTGATTGAATAGTGGGCGAGGAGTGCCTGCAATCTTCTGATCAGCAATATTTTGTGCTAAGTTTTACAAGTCGATTTTATACATACTGTTTGAGACGTTAGATTTCGATAGTAGAATATTTACCTGTAGTTTAAATCGTCTCGCGAGGAATATCACTTAACGACTCTCCAAAAATGATTTTAACAACGATTTGACAACATCCCATGAACAGTTTCTAATTGATATTTTCTATCTCTAATAATTCGGATCAATAGCAAAAACATGTAACGAGATTCTCAGGATCATTTTCTAAAAACATGTAATCCGTTACATTAAGCACTAATTTAAAACGTATTCAATTAGGAGGATTTTTGGCTCCACGTTGTACCCACTTATGCGATTGAATGAATTTTTCAGTGTATCTGTTGTATGCTTACCATGAAGTACTGTCGTCTTAACGCTTGTTTCCACATAATCGCTCTTGATCCTGAACCATTGTCAGCGATCTTACGGAAACATCTTCCAGCGATCCAGCGTTAACCAGTAATCGCGATCGCTAACTATCGCTAGTATAGAAAATGTTCTATCTCAGCGATCACGGATGATCGTATGTAAAGGACAATCGGTGAGCCAGCTATCGAACAAAAATGGCATAAGCAAAATTTAAAAACGTGGGACGGCATGGGGAAGGTGACTGAAGAAGTAAAACAACCTTCCGTCCTTCTGTGGCAGAGAAAGCGTTCAAATGTCAGTAGAATTTGTCTTCTCGAACTTGTATACCGCATCACGAACAGCGAAAGACAAAGTTTCATAGAAGCAGTCAAACATTTAAGATTTATTTAAAACAGTTTATAAACGTGTAAAGATTTATCCCCTCGCCCACCGATCTAATGCCTCAACACCACAAACTACGTCGGAGCTGTCTGAAATAGCTGAGAACCATTGGGGAAGTTTAGGAAACTTTCGACAAATTGATGTAGCTGAAGCCACATCTTAGTGAGCTGGAAAGTATGGATGTAACTAAATTAAAGGAGTTCTTATCTATAAACAAGAAGGAAAAATTATGTTGGACTGGTGATTTTGATTCACTGAAGAGATTTCTGAATGATATTTTAAATGTGAAAGGACAATGGAGTTCTCCAGGAGGTGAGGCTAAAGCTCTCTACGATGAAGAAGTACTTATCCGCTGGTATGGAAGTAAACAATCATGAACTGTTAGTGGTCCATCTTCTGAAGCACTTAAAGCTTAATGTGTAGAGCTGTTGAATAATGGTCCTGACAATATTGTCGTTGATGATTCTGTGACTTGTGGAAGCGTTCTCGTCAATGAGCTAGGACATGATTGTACCCTTCCTTCAACCGAAGAAGAAGTAGGTGTTGCGAATAAAACATCGACCGAAACTTCCATCGCCGAATTGAGCCGTAAATTTTCTCAACTGGAGGGCAGTGTCAGTGAAAGGGTAAATGCACTCAAATCTGATTTTCAAGATTTTAAAGAGAGTGCTATAGCTCTTATCGAAGTTGAGGACGCGAAATCAGCGGACTCTCGATGAGCTTACGCCAAAACGAGGCTATCGGGTCTAGCTCGCTATAAAGTACAAGGAAACAGAGGGAAACTAGTAGGTAGTTTGACATTTAAATAATATTTTATCGACTTTTGAGTATCGTTATCCATGGTGAAGCATTGCATAGCTTTTGGGTGTCAAAATCGAAGTTCCAAAGCGGAATGCAAAGACTTATCATGGCATTTGCTCCCGCTGTCAAAGAAGAATTTGCTAGCACAATGGCTCGTGAAACTGCGTCGAAAGAACACTCCGGTAAACAAAAACTCTTATGTCTGTAGTAAGCATTTTGAAGCCAATTGCTTCATAAAACCAATGGGAGGACAAAGAATTCGTTTGAAGCGATATTCCGTACCGACAAAGTTTACTTTTACTGTCGAAAAACCAAAGAGGAAAAAGCCCGCCGATCGAGCATCGTTGAACACAAAGAAAACAAAAATAGAGAAATCGCAGCAGCATTCAGTTTCCGAACCTATTAACATTGAAAACACTGATTTGAAATCTGGTTCAAATGGTATAGAAAGTGAACATCTAGAAAGTGAAGGTTTAGTTCAAACTGGAGAAGAAAACTGGGAACATCAACTTAAGTTAAAGGATGACAAAATGTCATGTTTACTTGAGATTTTGTTGGATTCATTGTCTTTAGCTTTTCTTTCAATAAAGTAAGACACGATATTTTGAATATTAAATGTAGGGACATCCTCCTTCGCGTCAACCAGTGAAACCCACTGTGTAGATTCAGGGAAATCACAATTGACGGTCGCCGTTTGGTCCACTGGTTTACTTGCTGCCAATTGTTGCCACTTCTCCGTAAAATTATTCTCCCAACCATTTTTGATATAACTGATGAACCTGCAGCAAGTAAAACAAGTCAATATAGAACTTATGCTTCGAGATTCTCTTTAAGCAATGGCAATAATTATAAGTGACAAAAAATAATGCAATCTTTATACCTTTGAGATAACTTAGCCTTCGTAGCTTCGGACCGCGCACTACCATCTTTCGCCGTCCCTTTGCGGAATGACAACCACTCTTTTAGTCTTTCTTTAGTAAGATTCCGTGGGCAATTACCACTAAGTAACTGTACTTTCTCCTCAGCGGAAAAGAAGGCCGCTTCTGGAAGATTTTTGGCAGAGTGCATGACTTTTTTTTATCACTTTCTCACACAAGTGCAACCAAGTCTGATCGATGTTGACCCGATAGCCTCGCATTGATGTTTGCTCACAGAAAGACCGCTGGACCGTTTGGGTGGCGTACTCAACTTCGATAAGAGCTATTGGCAGCCGCTATGACGAAGATTACATCACTACTCTGAAGAAATCTAATAAAGATCTAAAAGACGAAAATGCAGCACTTAAAAAATTGCTGATTTGTAATATCTTCTCTCGGACTTGAGACGAGAAATCCGGCATGTCAAGGAAGAAAGACAAAGTCTCGTCACAGCAATAAAAATTCTCCAACACGATTACCAAAATGCAAATGAAGGTCCAAACCAACTGAATCATGACGAAGACAAATCTTCTGGCTATAACATCAATAAAGTCCCTTCCAAACAGGCTGAGAAAACCAACATTACCTCCTATCATCGTGGAAATAATAACGAGCATAAAGAAATCAAATCCAGTGCAATAAGTTATCGATCACCTCAATTGCAGGATTGCTGCATTTAATCGGTTAATAATTTTTCAATACTTGGTGATGAATTAATTGAGGTAAACAAGGCCGAGGAAGAAGATCAAGCTATTCTACATTCCCATCAAACGGTACGAGATCAGTCAGCCAAAACCGATAAGAGAAATAGATTGGGAAATAGAGCCTACGATCGGAAGAGTGAAATTGAAAATTCAACGAAAAAGCTGGTCTTTATTGCAGGAGATTCAATTATTCAACATGTTCAAGGCGGGGAATTATCAAATGCAGAACAGCGGGTAGCCGTTAAATCTATTGCGGGAAGCAAAATTGAAGACATGGAAGATTATTTGAAACCTCTTCTTCGTAAAACACCAGACGAGATATATTGCATGTTGGTACGAACAACGTCAAAGATTCTGAGTCATCACAAAAGATTGCTGAGAGTATCTCAAAACTAGGAGGACAAATTAAGGAGAATTTGCCCAACACAAAGGTAGCTATTTCAAGCATTATAATATGAAAAGATAAAGCCGGCATTAGAAATAAAATTAAGGACATTAATGACATCCTTAAAAATATTTGCGACCAAAATGGTTGGACTTTCATAGATAATAGAAATATAGACTTGTTTTGCTTGAATCGACGAGGTATTCATCTAAACCGGAGGGGCAGCAGTCTCGTTACTCAGAATTTTTTAAACCATTTAAGGTATTGACAATTATTCCGGCCTGGTTGTAGAGATCAAGAGTTTATTATTTCTAACCTTAGTTTTCCCAAGGTCAAAGGTTTCAAAATGGGACTTCTAAATATTGTCAGTTTGACGAAAAATATTGAAGAAATTGGAATATTATTAGCTGACCAATGTCTTGACATTCTTGCCGTAAACGAGACACGATTAGACTCAAGTATTCATGATAACACTATATATATTCGGGGTTATGATCTTATTTGATCTGATCGTTCTAGAACTGGAGGAGGTGTTTGTTTATATATAAAGCAGTCCCTAAGCTACCAAAATCGACAGGATCTTATCATGCATAGTCTTGAAGGATCTTGCATTGAGGTTCACAAACCTAATTCCAGTCCTTACGTAATTGCAACAGTACACAGGCCTCCAAATGCAACTGTGGAGATATTCGATAAAATTGAGCATCTTATAAAGTTAGTCGACAATGAAAATAAAGAACTATATATACTTGGTGATATTAATTGTGACATGTTCAATGAATTAAGCCATGCAACCAAAAAACTAAATTCAATTTTGGAATTATATCAATTGTCTCAGATCGTCAATAAACCTACTCGTGAAACAATATCTACATCTTCATTGTTAGACGTTTGTATCACTTCTAACCCAGAAAAAATAATTTTATCTGAAGTGATCTCCACGGGTGTAAGTGATCATAATTTAGTTTTTGTAGTTCGCAAAGTTAATTCCGGACTGAAATCAAGATATCATAAGAAGGTTTCAGTTCGAAATTATAAACACTTTAATGGCAGCAGATTTCAAGAAGATCTACTTAATCAAAATTGGGAGTTGTTAGATAACGAAATATGCGTTAATCGAGTCTGGACATTATGGAAAAACCTCTTCCTTGATGTGTTGAACAAGCATGCACCAATTATAACTAAGAGAATCCGAAATAAACCTAGTGTTCCTTGGTTAACTAAGACAATTAAACAAAAAATTTTTGAAAGGAATCGATTTAAAGTACGTGCTTCAAAATCTAATTCTGAACATGACTGGAAAACATACAAAATGTCCAGGAACGCAGTTACATGAGCATTGCGTGAAACAAAAGCAATTTATTACAGAAGTCGATTTGAAAGTGCAAAACATGAACCCAAACAAGCTTGGAAGAAAGTTAATCAAATACTAAATCGTAATCATCAGGACAAAATTATCCATAATATCGAATCTGATAATGGCTTGATTTCGAACCCTACAGAAATATCGGAATGTTTTAATAATTATTTTGCGGACATCGGCCCAAAAATGTCTGAAGCCATTGAAAATGGTAAGCATAAATTTGATGATTACGTTAGGAAATCTACAACAACTTCTCAATTTCGGTTAACTGACGTGTCTAAAGTATTTAACCTTCTTCTGTCTCAATGTACTTCTAAAGCTACTGGAATAGATAATATTCCAGCGAAAATTCTTAAAATTGCTTCCCCGATAATTTCTTATTCTTTGACTAAAATATTCAACATGGCAATACTAACTGAGACATTTCCACATGAGTGGAAAACAGCAAAAGTCGCTCCTTTGCATAAAAAGGGTCCTCGGAAACTATTGGACAATTACCGTCCGATTTCAGTTCTCCCAGTCATCAGTAAGATATTCGAGAAAATCTTATATGAACAATTATATGAATATTTAGTTACTGAAAATTTATTATCCAAGAATCAGTTTGGCTTTAGATGTTTTCATTCCACGGCTTGTGCTTTGCTGGATAGTACCAACGAATGGTTCATTAACATGGATCGTGATTTGCTGAATTTTGTGGCCTTTCTCGATCTAAAAAATGCGTTTGATACCGTGGACCATGAAATTTTAATAAAAAAACTTGGCATGTACGGTGTCAGTTTAACCGCGTTAAATCTTTTTCGATCATATCTGACAAACAGAACTCAAAGATGTTCCATTAATGGTGAACTATCCAGTCCCAGAACAGTGAAGTGTGGTATTCCCCAAGGTTCTATTCTGGGCCCGCTTCTGTTCTTAATTTACATAAATGATTTGCCAAATTGTTTGGAGTACTCATCAACACGAATGTTTGCTGATGACACAACGTTAACTACATCCGGGAAGTACCCCAACGAAGCGGAAAAGGCTTCAAATTCTAATCTTGAAAATGTTAAGGAGTGGCTCTTCGCGAAAAAACTTAGTCTTAACCTTGTCAAAACCGAGTATTTATAGATTGGATCTAGACCTTACATTAAAAATTTAATCGTTGAGCCGAAAATTTATGTAGGAGATGCACCAATCAATAGAGTAAGAGTGACGAAAACACTGGGAGTTCATGTTGATGAATTTCTTTCGTGGGATAAACAAATTGATGACATATCTAAGAAAATTTCATCAGGAATTGGTGCATTAAGAGACTTAAGCCTTTTGTAGATCAAGAAACATTGAAATCTGCTTACAAGGCTCTCGTATTACCGCACTTCGACTACTGTTGTGAAGTGTGGGATTCTATAGGTACATCACTATCTGATCGTTTACAAAAACTACAAAATAAAGCTGCTAGAGTCATTACGGGCAGGAAAAATGAACATGGACAGTCTGAATTGCTCTAAATCAACTCGGATGGAAAACTCTAATCGAACGTCGGAGACAGTTCGTAGCCAAATTGATGTACAAAATTATTCACAATTTGGCACCGAAATCATTCACTAAGATCTTTCACAAATCTAATGCTTCGATGAAATATAATCTACGGAGCTCATTTGATAAACTTAATTTACCATTACCAAAGACTGAATTCCTTAAAAAGAGCCTGAGCTATAGAGGAGCTAAGTTATGGAACAGTCTCCAGTACGAAATAAGAAATAAAGAATCTTTATGCATTTAATTCATTAATCTCTACCACCAGCCGGTTATAATATTTTTAAATTGTATTTAACAATCGTGTTATATATACAACTTTCAATTTTTATAGGTAGTAATAGTATATAAATTTTAATATTATTTGTAATATAGAATTAATCGTACGCCCCTCTTGAAAATTAGATTAGCTGAATGGGGTAAGAGTAGTAAAATAAAGTTTTCTATCTTCTATCTTCTATCTTCTAAAGTTTCATACTCCGTCTTTTTTATCTACATTGTACGAGGTGCGCGTGCTCCACTATGGTTTTGGATGGCTCAGACATGGGCATTGAGTGCAATGAGCATAGGTTCGTGGACAATTTTTATTGATGACTCAAGATTCGTTGCAGTCTCCGCTGAAAGATATGCTGTGGTGGAGGCGATCAAATGGAAACAAATCTCAGCGAGCAATAGCGATAGGCAGCGATCATTCGGTTGAGCAAATTCAGCCACCTGGCGGTTGCTAGCGATCGTCAGCGATTATATGAAAACTAAGCTTTATTCTGCAAATAAAATTGGAGCGAGCTTAAGCCGTAGGTTTTTTCTCTCCCATCAAAATGCTGATACTGATCAGACACTAGTCGTGAATTTCTGTGGTAGATTTTTTCCAAATTTTTGTCGTAATGTCCTACTAACAGCGCCACGCAAACATTTCGCTGAGGAATAGGAAGGTAGTTTACCATGTTTTTGTCATACCCCTATATTATATACTACTCTAACACATACTCCCCACTTTTTTCTAAGTGGCAATCTAATTATCTTTATTATTTTCTGTAGGAATCTCTACAAGCTTATTAATTTTGTCATTTTAATGTCATAAATATGTTTACCAGTGGCTATTCCTCCAGATAGAAATCCAAGACATGGAATATAAGGAATTATCATTTCAGCAATTTTTATTACATCACTATTCAATAAGTCGTCTTTTCGTAATTCTGCAGATAATACTTCTGGTTTTTCTATTGCATCCAAACCACCTAATGCATCAGCAAACTTAGTTATTAACTGGTCAGTTATAAATTCATTCGCTTTCTGCATTCTTTTCCTTTCAAATTCCTTATAATATTTTCCTATGGTATTATTACATGCTTTTTTAATGGTTTCAGCATTTTAATCAAACTGCTCATCTTCTGCTAATTTAATTAATTCTTTCCTTTTCTTTTCAATGTCATCTTGTGGATCAGCTTCGCTGACAGCTTCTCTGTCAGTTTCTATTTCTATGGTTTTTATTTCATCTTCAATTCTTCTACTACTTCTTCGAGGTTCTGTTTTCGTTTTGGCATGGATTTATACAATACTGTATATTTTAATGTGAGGTTAAACAGACATACCACATTAATATAAATCACAATGCCCAGCAGATTGTGCGAAGTATAGCCATATGTAAAAATTAACAATTGCTTAAACAAAGAGGGCTAGAAGAGTTTAAAACATATTTATTGACTAACGTTTCGTCGCTACAAGCAACATCTTCAGAGTGGAGATCAGGGATTACAACGAGATATATTTATATTAAACAAACAGTATCGAATGACAAGATGATATATTTACAACAGTAACGGAAATTGACAGGAGACAGCAGTAAGGTGATATCAGAAAAGGGAAAGAGTCATAGAACGAATATTCCCGTTAAGAATGGGTTTTAATTTATTAATTAGAAGACTTTCTTTAAGGAGTAGTTAACTCAACTCGCACTCAACTCATCAAACTATTATCGTCCGCCTTTCCTCAAGTTTCATTACGCTTCGTCTTTGGCCCTTCCGTTCGCCTTGGCTCTTTTTTCCCTGTCAAGGACAGGATCCCTGATGGTCTGAAATCGCATGTGGTGTATTTATTTACGTGTCAATGCTGTAAGGCATTGTATGTTGGCCAAGCTAGCCGACAGTTACACACACGCATTTCAGATCATATGGGGATCTCACCCTTGACAGGTAGCAGTTAATCCCTCTCCCACTAATATCCTTTCCCACCACATTGAAACTGGCCATCCCATTTCTTTTTCCGACTTCAAAATATTATCCTCGTCGACTTCTGCTTCTGAACTACTCCTTAAAGAAAGTCTTCTAATTAATAAATTAAAATCCATTCTTAACGGGAATATTCGTTCTATGACTCTTTCCCTTTTCTGGTATCACCTTACTGCTGTCTCCTGTCAATTTCCGTTACTGTTGTAAACATATCATCTTGTCATTCGATACTGTTTGTTTAATATAAATATATCTCGTTGTAATCCCTGATCTCCACTCTGAAGATGTTGCTTGTAGCGACGAAACGTTAGTCAATAAATATGTTTTAAACTCTTCTGCCTTCTTTGTGTAAGCAGTTGTTAATGTTTACATATGGCGATACTTCGCACAATCTGCTCGGCATTGTTATTTATATTAAAGTTACGATTTCCGCCTCGACAATCACTCGTAGACATACCACATATTTTATATTCATATGGATAATTTAAATTGATCTCTAATACAGAATACTTGTTATTTTTAAGGGTATCTATTATTCTACTTATCTCTTCCTTATTTATTATTTTCCTTATTTATTATACGCTCTGGTGATGTTGCGAGATGCGACGAAACGTCAGTTAGTTTAACAAATCCATTATTTTATTCAGTGGCTTTGTTTCGTGTTTTATGCTGGGCATTAATATTTGTTCTAAGAAAAGAAACGATTATAGAATTGGTACATCTGGCAGTGACAAGAGAACCGAATGAAACAACCAGCAAAATAAAACATCCCATGGTGTCTTGTATTTCATGACATTTTATAACATGGCAAAACATTTTCTGAACGACAAAGACAGCGTGGATTACTTTGGAAATTGCTTCATGAGATATGAGTCATTAAGGTTAAAAACAACTTATTCACTGAAAATTAATTATCGTCCCTTTTTGCTTTAGATACATGGTAGACTCTGCAGATCACGACAAATTTGATGCTTCGAAAAATGAGTTGCATAATCTCTTAGAAAAACCACAGCTGTCGGGAATACCAGTAAGGAATACTATTGTGATTTGTTTTGTACAGCATTCAATCATATTCTGCCGTTAGATTTTGTTTGACAATACACGAACAAACAGAACATACAATTGCAACAATACTGTACCAACTGAAAAACGAACAACCTAACTGCATAGTATAAAGATTATTTACATTTTGTTCATGTATTTCTGAGGATGAGTCTGGAATAGAATTGAAACACTGTATATCCTTTCATGGATAAGCGCTAAGTTGTCGCGAGAATATCTCTTGAGAATATCTCTTAAGAATATCTCTTAAGTTGGATAAAAACTCGCTTGCAATCCCTGTAGACTCGATAGCTCAACAGGTAGAGCGGTGGACCGGTACCGTGAAAGTGAGAGTTCAAATCGCGCTCGAGTCAACATTTTTCAGTTGACATCGGCAGTGTCAAATTATCATGAAAAATCTCAGTAACAAAGAGGTGGAGAGTAATACCATCCTTGATTAAATTCAGTACTGATTGGCGGAAATAACCATATGGCTAGATTAGGTGTCTCCAAAATGCGGATTGCAGGCGAACGTTCTTAAAGTGTAGCACTTTAGCAGATTCAGTTATTCGAAAAGCTTATAATCTAAAATTTGGACTCATATTTTAAATAAAATCGAAATTCGTATCGGGTCTCCGACCCTCCATATGAGCAAAAATGTTGAACCCTTTTGGGCCAGACAACACACGCAGCTTACTGTGTATGTACAAATATATTTTAAATAATGGTGAGCTTGTTATCCGGTCTGAATGTAAGATGTCTCGTGCTGATTGGCTCGATACAAACCGAAACGTTTTGGCGGGAAAATTTCAAAGTTGATTTGAAAACAAACCAAATTCATGTAAGCTTTACAACAGAAATAACAGCAACAAACTGCTCGTGAGGTTGTTAGATAATCGCCTGGATGGTTTTAAGCAAAAAACTAGGTAAATAGATACCAAAAACTCCGGGAAATATTGTTAAAAACAAGAATGTTAACCTAAAACCCCACCTCGCGAAAGAAAACAAGCGTCAAAAGCACTGAAGGAAGGAATCAAAAACCGTATAACACACTCCTTGTTAACCTCGCTTGTACAGTCTATACGAAAGCGCATTTTCCGTCAGTTTTTTCGCACAGACCTCACTCCTTAGTCGCTCGTTTTCGTACGAAAACCACAGACTAATACTGATTGCTTATTAAATGAGTGTGAGGTCTGTACGGGAAAGTATTTGCAAACGAGGTTAATAAAGAATTTGTTATATTGTTTTTGGTTCCTTTCTTCATCGCTTTTAACGAAATTTTGTGTTTGTGAGTAAGCGGCTTAGGTATACTTTCTTGTTTTTACCAATTACTTCGTGCTTTTTTGGGTTTTGTTTTGCATCTATTCATCTAGTTTTCAGTTAAAATTATAATTGATAAGATTTAACTTCTTTTTTCGTAGTTTTTTTTGTTATAAATCTTCCGTAAAACGTACCTGAATATGGTTTGTTGGTCTTCAAATCAACTCGGAAGTTTTCCCGCCAAAACTAGCCGGTCTGTACGAAAAGCTTATTGCACAGCTAGCCAGCCAATCAACGTGCGTCATTTGCCTAAAGACTGGATAGAGAACTCAGCCATATAATAATTTCCCGTGCAGACCTCACACTTGGTTAATAAGTGATTAGTTTTGGTTTGAGGGTCATTTGTCAAACGGAACCGACTAGAATATTTGTATTCACATATTTTTGACACTAAAACTGATATTGTATTGGCCTATATTGCAAAGATTAAAAGAAGTTCTGATTGTTAGAGCAGAGGGTGGTATACTTTCGACGTAAATCATTGAATCTGTTGTGTTTTATTTTGTTTTAGGTTGTCGTATTAGGCAACAAAAGAGATATGCCCAGTGCTATGGGCGAAAAAGAGTTAATAGAAAGGCTGTAAGCTGTCTTCTTCTTCTGCAAACTAGTAGTCTAGCAGCGAAAATTTGCCCTTAATTACTGGTGTGATTTACTTAAGGTTGGGTTCTGTCTAAGTTGAAACTACATAGAGCAAAAATTTGAAATCTCTGTCTAATTGGGCTACAAAACAGAATCGCCTCGCTAAGTCAATCTAATGTATGCCTATGGCGTGTGCTTCTCTGTTACGTCCTCTTGTGCATCCAGGTCATTGCATGTTCTCTTATTCCTGCTTATTCGGCTCATAAACATCGGGGAGAAGGTGATGCCTGTTCGAATCGTGGCTTACTTCTTATGTACAAGAAAATCATATGGTTCCTCAAAACATTCGAGATCAATTAAACATTTCAAACACGAGATATTAAAAAGCTCAAATTTCGCTTTCAGATCTGAGATGCTGTGAAATCCTTTTAAACTTGCACATTTGTATTAATTTCTAATTCCTGAATTCGGAATGTTCTTAGCCTTGTCGTAGTAGCCACAACGTTCAAAAGTATCGAGATGGATTGGGAGCTTAAGCAAAAGGTAACAAGCTAATCTCTGGCGTAATGAATATTTAAAGGAAAAGTTCAGAACCTTAAGTTCAAGGGCAAAATTCTGAACCTGACGAAACTTTGGATATTTAACTGAGTGTAAAGACATCCTACTTAAGGTACTCAGAAAGGCACTCTTCCCGTACTAAAATAAATGCTTTGGATAAGTGAAAGGCGTTTGAGTGGTCAGATATGTAACATGAGTGTGAAGTTTCCGTGATTGTAAGCTTTATCTAGGATGGGAATAATGTACAATTGCTCTGAGGTTCCGTGCGTGAGACACTAGGGATACCACAAACGTGGCTGGAAAATGCATTTTTGAGACCCAATAATCAAAGTTTTCCTGTAGTGGAAAAACGGAAATGCCTCAAGGAAATGCTGTTGGAGGTGCCGCCTCCATTCTATTATGAAAATCGGAGATCCTTAGCTATCGGCCAAAATGTGAAACTTTCAATGGGTGGTGGACTGACGAAATTTAAATAACAAAAAACTGACGCTTACAGCAAAACCCTTCATCAGTGTCAAATGTAAAGTAAGATGCAAACAAATAAAGACTTGTTAGTGCGTAGAGGAGTGGTATAAAAGAAAGGTGACCAATTAAAATGCACGAGGAGTTGACAAAGCAGTTGACTAGGTATAGAAGTGGGGAATTCTTTAGTTGTTTCTGTCCTCGATAAGCAAACGTACAAGGAAAGGAGCTTACAAATAAACAAACTAACCAGCTGGATGAATGGTAAATTAGTACTCTATGAATTTTTAGTGTACTATGAATTTATAAATCAATGCTAAATGCCATATAAGTGCTTAAAAAACTTCATTTTTAAAACTTTGTGCGCGAATGAACGTCTCAAGGGGTCAGTTTTTAAGCCATTTAAAAAACCTTGCAGTATGTGCTTTATCGGATCTGATGGAGCACTCCTACTCGTTTTTTAAATACTACTCAATGAGCTATGAATTTATAGATGCTATATGAATGTACAAATACGCTGCATTGCTGTATATTTACTAAGTGCTAAACAAGTACTCTAACAAGTTTAAAATTAGGTAAAGCAAATGGGTGATGTAAAAATGGAATAAAAGCAAACAAACTAAATTTATGTCGTCCATGCTAAATAAAGTATTGATTTTCTTGCCTTTATTGCTTTCCTTCATGCAACTTTTGACAAGTTAGAGTTTTAATTTAGCTAGGGTAATGAAACTGATCGTTCGCTCTTACTACTCTTTGGTGTACTGTTTCTTTACTTACAGCCTGGGACAAAAGTTTAAGACCACCCCTAAAAATCCCTTTGTATTCCCCTACTGGTATTCAGTGACTGCATCACCAAACGTTATGTATTGCATTAGCAGCGCATTGCACTAATTGTTCACTTTCTAGATAATCATTCACTGATCGTTACAGTTATTTGAATAGAGTAGTGTCTTTTTGTAATTTGCTCCTGTTTGAAATTCCCTGATAATGGGTAAAAGTCATCTCTCACAGCAGTTCAGAGGGCACAAATTGTTATTCTCCAAAAGGAAGGCTATTCAGAAAGGCAAATTTGTAAAAAAATGACTTGTAGCAAGACTGCAGTTCACAATTCCATTGTAAAATTTAAGAAATCTGGTTCATACGAAGACAAAAACCGGTCTGTACGACCTCGCAAAACCACATCCAGGGACGACCACCTCATAAGGCTAACAGCTGTCCGGTCACCAACAAGTTCTTGAAAGAAAATTCGTTCATCACTCCTTTCAACCGGTACGGATGTCAGTTCGAAAACTGTTAGTCGACGTTTGGCCAGGGACTTTGGGTTAAAATCATGTAAACCTGCCAAGAAACCACGGCTTACCCCTACAATGAAGGTCAAACGACTAGCCTTTGCAAAAAGACATATGAATTGGGCCACTGAACAGTGGAGCCAAGTGCTATTTTCTGATGAGTCCAGTATCCAACAGTTCGCTACACCCAACCACAAAGTTTGAAGACCGCTTGGAAAACGTTATGATGAGCGGTATACACGACAGACTGTCAAACACCCACCTAACATCATGATATGGGGTGCTATGTCCGTCAAAGGAACAGCTGGGCTGTTTTTCTTACCAAAAGGGACGACTATGAATGGACAAAAATATGTTGCTTTGATGAAAGAAAAGTTGGAGTTACACATGAACGAGCATAACTGCACGATTTTTATGCACGATGTTGCACCTTGTCATAGATCAAAGATTGTCAAGGAATTTTTGAAGAACAAGAAGATTCAAGTCCTGGACTGGCCAGGCAACAGTCCAGATCTCAACCCCATAGAGAACTTGTGGAACATTCTGAAGAACAAGGTTGCCGACAAGCACCCCAACAGTGTCAAGGATCTTGAGGAAGCCATTAAAAATGTTTGGGTACATGAACTATCCTCCGAGTATTGCTGTAATGTGATTGAAAGTATGGCAAGACGCCTGGAGTTGGTGATTAAAAACAAGGGTGGTCATACTAAATACTAACTCTAAAATAATAAATACTAATTAGTTCAGCATTTTCATGTATGAATGGTGTAAATATGTTTCACTTGAACACTTGTTAAAAAGTAATATCGGCAATAAAGTTTATTGATCTACTTAATGTACAATTTCGTTGTTTTTAATAAAATATCCATGGTGGTCTTAAACTTTTGTCCCAGACTGTACTTGATTTTGGACTAGTTGATTGTTTTTTGACTAGTTGATTGTTTTTTGACCGTTAACTTCCAGTCGTACATAACTGCCCAATTTAATATATGCAAATAAAATGCATAAACAAGGTATCAGTAGAATTTGAACAGGATTTTGAATTTATTGAATGATTTAAAGTTTTTTAGAAACACCTCGGGTCTAAAGGGCTAACACGGCGATTGAGAACTTTACGTATAAGATAAAACATATTTCGAGGAATAGTGCTTTCTTGAGAACTCGAAATACGAGTCAAGAATAAGACGAAATTTTGGTTGAAACTGATATTTCGACTTCGTTTCATAGTAATTTCTATTTAACTTCTTTCCTTTGCATAATTTTTGGCAATTTACTGTTCGCGTTTGTCATGGACGGATAAAAATATTACCTTGTTCATTTTTATTCATTTTTTCTCGACTCTTTTCCTTTTATTGAATATTAGGCCAGTCAGTGTTTTTGCATAGGAGGTGTAAAAACATTTATACGTTAATTTAGGAATTCTTTTAGATTCTTATTATTCTGCCCCCACCTATTACCATCCACAGCCTTTAATGCTGGCTTGTCTCTCTTCTGAAAAGCAATAGAAACAGCAATGACTAACCTACTTCTGTATGTCAATAATTTTGTCAACTATTCGTGTATTCTAATTCATCACCTTTATTTTATGGTACTCTTCCATGCTTATGTAAGGCTTCGTTTGCTTCCATTTTACTTTACGTTTCACTCTGATGAATAGCTTTTTCTCGAACGCTAGTTCTTTTGGAAAATTTTTGCCGTCCAATTTAGTTTCATGTCTCAAAAGTGCGTTCACACCTGGTAATCTGTGAGAAAGCGTCAGTTTTTCTCCATGATAACACTTTTCTATAACTCTGGAATTGTGAGGTTAAACAATCGCTTTTTATCATTTACTTGTTGTAAAGTTAGATGACTATGTGAACAGAAAATATCTATGACATTCAGAAATGTCAAAACGACTTAACAAAGTTAAGTAGACTTGACTTAACTTTGTAAGGTAAGGGTTAATCAATGGTCACGAGTGTTATAAAGGATTTAACATCGCGAGTGAAGCTTAATCTCATGACTCACCCACTATGAAATCGTTCCTTCATTTTAAAGTCGAAGAGACGTTGGTCGTTAGAAATTAAGATATTCTCTCATTAGTATGAAATTAAACCGTTTATCTCACTATTTTCAAAAGAGAGCAGTGTGGTAAGTAGTTGTCGAACTCTTTAGAAAGGTTATCATACTCCTGAATTCTAATTATTTGAATAAAGGATTTAACGCTTCTGTTGAAGCAATGAATTGTGGGTGTGTCATGAGATAAGTAGTCTTAAACTTAAGACGACTCGCCTTTGACTGGTGCTTGTATATTCTATACAACACTGCTGCTAATGTTGTAAACATTACTTAAGACATAAGGAATATGAAGACTCTCTTTCATACTTCTTTTTTGTTTAGAAATCTTCCGTCGATTCAAGACAGAGAAATATGCTGTTATTCTATTTCGTGCAAAGAGAAACAAAACATAGGTATGTCGTTTTCAGGTTTTACTCTCTTTTTAACTTAGTTCACAGTGGTTACTATTCATATGTTACCTCATCGTATTGCTGGATAGCTTGTGCACAATAGCTCTGATAACCGAAACAATGGTCTCCAGGTCGTTTATCAGGACGAAAAGCAATCTCGGATAACCTCGTGTCGCTGAAAATAAATCTTCGGTTTTCTGCAGCGAAATCACGCGGCTTAAGGCGGGTTTCCCTTTGGTGCACCACTTCACCCGAGCGACTGTTGTATTGTTAAAATTCAGTAGATTTCTACTTGGTTGTACCTGAGAGCCCGAAGACACAAGAGAGAAGTCGCGCGCGTGACATTTTACCACAAATGGAAATCCACCTTTACAAAGGAGAGCGGTGCGCGTGATAACTGGTGACTTTTATGATTTTCGTTCCACTAATATACTAGAAAAAGTCGGTTAGCAAGTGACAAGATTCGAAGTATTCGTCCACAATGACATTTAAAGCATTAAATAAACCACCAAATTATTATGTTGACTTGTCCACAACTTGTGAAAATGAGAACTACAATTTACAAAGTAATGATATCGAGCCTATCTAGACTGGGCGGGAGGCGGAAAGTGCCCGCGCTGCATTTAGATGTTTATATCTCAAACATTGCAAACCTCCCGAGGCTTGAGGGGACATTTAATCACTAACTTCCCTCATGTCATGGTGTTACTCACAATAGCTAAGTTGTTTTTATGTACTATATGTGTATTGTTAGGTAAATAATTTAAATATATATGTATATAGGTACATACATTCGTTTGTTTTATTTTCTAAATGTGTTGGCATTTCTAAATGTGTATTTGCCGTCGACTCAGATTCTTCTGCTGACGTTATCCAAACCATTTTCGCAATTTCTTAAAGAAGTAAATTACCTATCAGAAGCGTTTGTTTTTGGAGCAAGCCTCATCGCAAAGAAATTTAGTAATCATGCAAGGATCATGAAAGGAATATTTTTCAAAGTAATTCTTATTATTATTAATGTGTAGTGTTATTAGTAACTTTCGTAGATCACTTGGTTTTGTGATGTAAGACGTCGAATGTTTAACAGATTTTGTAGCATGAATTAAGATGTTCCTGTATATTCTACTAGATTTAAAATAAAATGACTTAGCTCGAGTCGGGACTAGATTGTAATTATATTAACTGAGGGTGTACCAATTACTCGTATTTTATTTTTTCCTTGAATCCGCATTATATTCTGTGTTCATTATTTTGAATTTAAAATATTCATCCAACATACACCATCCTATCTCAGCCGCGTTTATGTAAATTCTTTCTCGCTGTTCAACCAAATAACTGTGCCTGTTCTATGTCAATTAACAATCGCACAGCTTTTTGGGATTCATGTGTATTGGCAAGCATGAATGCGACTAACTACGATTGACAATAGAAATTTCGTTAATATGTTTTCTTCATTGCATTTCATTCCTTTTTTTCTTTTTTATCCCTTTCTTTCTTTTTTTTTCTTCCTTCTTTCCTTCCATTGTTCCTCCCTCCCTTCCTTCCTTCCTTCCTTCCTTCCTTCCTTCCTCCCTCCCTCCCTTCCTTCCTTCCTTCCTTCATTTCTTATTTCCTTCGTTTCTTTCCTCCTTCCTTCCCTCTTTCCTTCCCTCCTTTCTTCCCTCCTTTCTTCCTTCCTTTCTTCCCCCCTTTCTTCCTTTCTTTCTTACTTTCTTTGTTTCTTTGTTTCTTTCCATTCTTTCTTTCTTCCTTTCTTTCTATGTTTTTGCTGTCTTTCTATATCTTTCTATTTTCTTTCCCTTTTAATTTCTTCCTTCCTTTATACCTTTCATTCATTCTTTCCGCCTTTTTTATTTCTTTCCTCCTTACAACCTTTCTTTTTCTTTCTTTCTCTCTTTCATTCTTTCTTCTCTTCCTTTCTCTCTCTTTCTTTCTTCCTTTCTTCTTCTCTTTTTTTCTTTCTCTCCTTTCTTTCTTTCTCTCTTTTCTTCCTTTCTCTCTGTCTTTCTTTCTTTCATTCTTTCGGATTTTTTTTTCTCCCCTGTTTTTAAGTGTTGAAATTGAGCCTGAGTCTCACGTTTCAAAGTATCAGTCTCAGGAGATCAAAAACAATATTCTGAACATTTTAATTCCAACGTTTTAATATGCGCTAAAATAAATACATTATACGATATGTAATTGCAGAGTAAACATTCGTATTTTACTTGTCATCGATCGTTACAGTCTCATTGATAAAGAGCGAAAATATCATACACGTCACAGTTTTCTCTCAAAAAACATAAGACTGGATTTGGCACATAACCATTTCAAGATTCAAATACGCGGGTGGAAGAATACACCCATGGCGTCAGCCTTCCAAAATAAAAATGCTCCGCGGTTACTGCTTTACTAGGACAGTCTTTAAAAATATGACCTTTGATACCTTAACCATAGCCTGTGACGGAATCTAATGGGGTATCTAATTTCATTATTTGGTCTGATCTCAGTTTAGTGTTAAATTTTTAATGAACAAAAGCGTTTATCGTTTTACAGTAAAGTTTCTCCTGTGAGTGCGAGGGAGAAGCATCCCATGATGCTTTAGTACAATTTTAATTTATGCTAATTTATGAAAACATACCCAACATAATTGATAAATTTGTCTTACCAATTTTGGGAGGAGTACCACCGAGGAGGGCTGGATCAAGCATGCATGCGTTCATTAACTTTTCCTGGCCCTCCAATGAGGGCCAGCCCTTCGGAGTGCATATGAAAAATTTCACATGCAAACGAAAAGAAATTTTACAAGGAATTACACAGACAGGCGAGATATTGACAAAAATAGCTAGCTCTACTAGGAGAGTTGGCTCGCTTCCAAATAAACATCACCTTATTGCATGGTTAGACAGCCGATGAGCTCGCCTCATTTTCACGTGCAGAATGGATGACGAACTCAGCCATGAAATAAAGACAAATACAGATTTGTGTTTTCTAATTCAGAGGTTGGTAACTGCCTTGACTAGTCTCGAAGAATTCCAGCCTTTCGCGCAAAGGTCCTTTGTCAGAGAAAGATACGTGTAGGATAGACCCGGAGCCCAGAGGTGGGAGCCTAGCTGAAAAAGTAACCTATCTTTATGCACACAACAGTGATCTACATACACGGTTTTGTACGGAAATGGACGTCTGCCTGACACACACAGGTGGATATGGTCAGGGGGGGCCAGAGAAGTGGTCAAAAAATTGAGCTAGATCAGCTCACAAGGAAACCCGATTAAACCAAGTGCAAAATGTTTGCCATGGTACTAGCTATTATAAATCACCACTGACAGACATTTTCAGCAGGGGTGTGGGTCTGCCAGACGACTTTAAATGCCAGCCAAAAAAATGAAATAGACCAGCTCATAAGAAAACCAGTGATAAATGTTAAATGGTAAGGGAGACAAAGATTCGTACCATGAACGTAGCAAATGAAACGGGCCAAGAGTATGCAGTTGTAACATATGATTTGCAGGTTGCCTTGAAAGCCTACTCAATACAAGCCATCGAAACCCCATTATTTGACAAGTTTGTTGGTAATGCTAGGCCATTTCCACATCAAGCTGGCGTTCTTCGGAGCAGTCGGTACATTTATAAATGAAAGTGGAATCGAATTCATCCTTAGCGAAGTTGACATCTTGGCCGAAGGTTCAATGACGGGGTTTATCAAGGGAAAGTTCTATAACAGATGCTCGCGAGTCCATGAACTACTGGCAAATGTCTTGGAACAAAAGATGTACGAATGCTTTCTCTTGGATATACCTGAAGAAGACCAAGATTTCTTCTAACAAGTGATGTCTACAGTATCTGTGGACCCCACACGAGCAAAAGAGCACCTAGCAAATACAGTTGTGGCCAATCAGCTGGAGAAATACGAGGAGTACTTCCTGCAGGTTCTCGATGGAAATCTCGGGTCAACTGCTCAGTTTTGGGCCATTTACATCTTTCTTATCAATCGTCTCCACAGGGAGCTACAGAGGTGTATTAAAACGAACGACATTGGTGGCTACATTCAAGTATTTCCAACACTGCTGGTGGTTTACTTCGCCCTGAACCGACCAAACTACGCTAGATGGGGCACACTGTTTCTGCATAAGATGAAAAGTGCTGACCAGAAGATGCGTGAGATATTGGAAAAAGGTGCGTTTTCCATAAGACGCACAAAGAAGAGCTACAGCAGATCGTGCTGTCGATCTTTCCTTGGAGCAGACCGTGAATCGCGATTCTGCATCTAGAATGAAGGGAATTGTGTCTTTCCGAAATTCTGAAAACGCAATGCGACGTTGGTCATTGAGTTTGACGCAGAGGGCTACAGCAGTTACTGAGTTGAGGACATTAGCGGGACTTGAACTGGAGGAAACTGCATCTACTCAATGCCGCTATTCAAAAATTAAGAAAGACAATAGTCAGATGGCAGAATTGAGTGCAAAAATTGACGAATTTTGCAATCCATTCAGAGATGATGCTCCAGCATCCTTAGTGAATGTTGCAACCGGTAAAGCAGCATCAAAAGCTACCGAATCCTATTTGCTAAATGTGCTGAAAAGAGGTCAAGACGAACGAGATAGATTTCAAGATAAATGGAACACCAACAGCAGTCGATTTCTTGAACCTGTGAAACGCACGCGTGTACAGAACTTCGCTGCTGAAAATGTGAACAAGAAGCTACCCGCCTAACAGAAAACCAAGGCAAACGCGGAGAGCCTGAGGGACATGTTTGTACGTATGCTAGTAGTCGTTTCAGAGAAGACACCATTTGACCTTCGGAAGATTATCTCCTATTCAATTACGATGTACCCTCTCGCACTTGCTCACTGTGACGGGACGCATGTGAAAACCAAAAAATCAGCGTTTCTTAAAAAGCTCGAGTCCTTCCAGACGAAGAAAATCACAGAAGCTGATCTGCCCATGAGTTATGTACAGATCTACGATGGAGGACTTCTTGTACATGCCATTATCTCGCAAATGGCCACGGGAGCATCGTATGCTTCCATTGCTCGAACCATGCTGTCAGTTGTACATGTATATTCAGGCAGAGCTTACGAAGTACATGTTTGCTTTGATAAGTACGAACAAAACTCCAAAAAGGATAGCGAGAGAAAGTTGCGGAGTGAAGTTGACTCAATATATACAATAACCGGCCCAGATCAGATAATCAGGCAGAGCGGAAAGAAACTTCTCACGAATGCAGCATTCAAGAATGAACTTGCCAAGTTTCTCTTGAAAGAGTGGAGGAAGAGCAATTACTAGAAAATCTTTGGCGGAAAGACCTTACTTGCTTCTTCCGGGGGCGAGTGTTTCCAGTACTTTCCTGACGAGCACTGCAATATCACTGTAACCAGCACATCATACCTCCAAGGCGACCATGAAGAAGCCGATACGCTGATTGCTTTCTACGTGGCAAATGCTTCTGACGGAAATGTCATTGTTAGGGCATCCGACACTGACGTCTTAGTGATACTTACTGGTGCTGTTGGACAGAAAAATCGAGAAGCCATATCTACGCCTAACATCATCGTGGACTCTGGCATGGCAAACAACCGGAGGTACATCAACGTGACCAACATTGCTGACGTCCTCAAAGAGCGTAATCCTGGTCTTTCTAGGGCACTGCTGGGATACCATGTCTTCACTGGATGTGACTTCACGTCGGCCTTTCATAGGTAGGCACCTATATAGAGCATGTATTTTTTATTTTGATAAAAAAACAGTTAAAAATCACACAACCCAAATAATGAAGATTATGAAGTAGAGAAAGTTGTTGAAGGAAATACATTGGTGGTCAACGATTGGAACCTATTTTCTCAATCCTGATGGTTTAACCTCAAACTTTTGTTTCATTTTTTAGAAAATGGCAAAACTAAACCGTTCTCCATAGTTGATAAAGACAAGTCTGGTTGCTACGTTAACTTTTTCATCGGTATGGGTGATCTCCCATATGATTGCGATACTGCATCACACTATCCAAATCCTTAAAAACGTCTTTGTACACCTTAGTGAAAAGTTGACTTCGGAGGAACGTTTGGAGAATCTGTGTGTGAAGATGAGGACGCCAGAGTTGACACTGTCTTGAGTGGGAGACTTTGAGTCACTGAAGGAGTTTGCAAATACGAACTTGAAATCGGATGGTGAGTGGAGTTCCCCTGGAGGAGACAAGAAAGTTTTTACATATACCGATGGGCTCACGACTATCTCTTGGCGAAAGAGTAAAAAAGCATTGAAAATTGAGGCTAAGGAGATTAACAGACTAAAGCTTAAACTGTGTTCGTTGGTCTGCGAAAGTGTCTTTGAAGGTGAACATGCCTTGACTGAAGCCGTGAACCATAACGAGAATCTCTCTTGCTCGTGCAAATGTAATGAACTATTGGTCGATGTCGAGGGTACTAAGCTGGATGTGACTATTGCTGAGAAGGAGATTAGGCATAACACTAATTCTATACAGAATATTGAGAACGGCCTTAAAAAAATACGCCAAGAAATTGACCAGATGAAGAAGAAATCCCTTGAAATTCATCAACAGTATGCCATGTTAATTTCATCATCATTTGAATATTCAAATGCTGAAGATAAGGAAAACCCAAGGGAAAAGAATCGGCGATATAATAACTCAAATTCTACAAAAGATGTCGCCATTAATGAAAGAATTATCTCCAAGTCACTCCACCGTGGAGAGAATCACAATCCTAGTATTAACACATCCGTTCCAAACTCAGTTGCAGGTCAGTTAGATGAATATAGAGAAAAGCATCGACAAAGGCATAGGCGGGCTGATGCACTTTGGATAGAACCAAAGCGAACACGTCCTTCCGCAACGTTATTAGTCAACGAAACCCAAAATTATGAATTACCGATTCGTATAAACCGTTATGAATCTCTACCAGATGAAGTGGCCCGTGTATGGCCAGCTTTTGACCAAGGAGTACATGACGAATGCATCAGCTCACAATATACGTTCAAAAGTCAGATCGCCAGCTACAGAGCAGCACATCAGCTTAAGCATAAAAAAACTACAAAAATGAATAAGAAACGAAATATCGAGCTGTCTCGACAGCATGAGCAACCAAGTACTAACGAAAGGAGAGTTCTACTGGTCGGCGACTCGATGATTAAACATATCCAACACACGAAAATTGAAAGACCATTTCGTGGGAAAGCAACTTGTCAAGTTTACAGTGGAGCAACCTTGAAAGACATACAAAACAAGATTATAGGAGGAAACAATTGTCAAGAATACAGCGCGATGGTGATACACGTTGGTACGAATGACCTAGCAAAAGATGATGCTGTAACCGTTCCTAAAAGGTTAGAAGGATTCATTCAAGACGCACAGCAATTCATAAATACGATTGCCATCTCTGGTGTCATTAAGAGGGAAGATGGTAGAGTAACCGAGGGAAGAATTTACCTTTATAATGATCTCACTAAAGAATTGTATAGAAAACTGAATGTTCATTACATCGATAACAACAACATTCATGGATCATACTTGAATGGGTCCAAACTACACCTGAACAGAATTGGAGACAAAGCCCTTGGTAAAAATTTTTGTTCCTATCTGAGATCAATACGTCAAGGTACTGACACCCACCATCCTTATGGTGACGAGCAAAATTTTTTCTTCAAGAGACATACAAACCATGCCCCGCTTCAAACTCTAGATATACAACGAGAGCAAGCCAAGAGCTGGAGAAGATATCTCGAGTATGTACATCATGTAACAACGATGAATTAGCTGAAGAAGGTATGGTAGTGAACGTTTCTTATGAGACTGTCTGCGAACTCAGTTCTAGTAACATTTTGAATAGTGACATTAAAGGTAAGATTAGTAGAATAAATAGCAATCTGATGGAAGAGTTCAAATTAATTCATGGCACCTCACCCACAGCTATGAACACCCAGTTTATAAATCATAACAGGGAGTCCACTAATAATTATTCAAATACTAGGTCGGTGACTAAGAACATATTAAATAACTTAAGTGGATTTAAACTTACTCATCTTAATATCACCTCCTTGCCTAAACATTTCGACGAATTTAAATTTTTTATCACTGATAATCCAGTCGACGTATTTAGCATAAATGAAACAAGACTAGATTATACAATGGATGAAGATGAGATCAATATTCCTGGATATCAATTATGTAGGAAAGACAGATCAAGAAATGGGGGTGGTGTAGCCCTTTACGTAAGAAATGTGTTTAATGTGGTTAACAAAATGCATTTGGAGTCGGATGGGCTTGAAGCTGTATGTATTGAAATTGTAAAACCAAAATCAAAACCTGTACAAATTGTCTCAATTTACCGACCCCCGAATTCTGGCTCCGAATTTATGAACAACCTTGAAGGTCTTCTAAATGATTTAGATAATGAAAGCAAAGACATAATTCTCACTGGAGATTTTAATTGTGATTTATTATCAAATGCTAGTCATGCTCATACAAACAGATTAACCGAAATTTTAAATTTCTATCAACTTGAGCAAATGATCACTGATCCTACAAGAGTAACAAATCGCTCTGAGTCTTTAATCGATATCCTGACAACAGACAGGCCAGAAAAACTATTAACGTCTGGAGTGTTAAATATTGGGATCAGTGATCATAGTCTCGTATTTGGATGCTTTAAAATTGATTTCCCAAAGACAGATCCAAAGCTGATCGAAAGCAGGAATTTTAAAAACTACCGAGAAGATCTGTTTAGAAGAGATCTTTTTGATGCTCTGAACAAATATGACTGGCAATCCCACAATCCTAATAAATTATGGGATATTTTTAAGTGCATATTTACTTTGATCTCCGAGGTGCACGCTCTTTAAAAATGCGCAAGGTGAGAAGCGAATATGCTCCGTGGATGACTTCAAATATAAAATGCGAGATGAACCATTGTGACTATTTAAAAAGGACGGTTGTTGCCTCTAAATGCGACAACCAATATACAGCATATAAGAAACAAAGAAATCGTGTCAATAACTTAATTAGATCTGCAAAAAAGAAATTCTGTTTGCAAACTATTGACCGAAACAGAAATAATCCAAAGGAAATGTGGAAGAACATTAACATGATTCTTGGGCATCGTGGTCGCTGCTCAAAAACTACCTTAATACCTTCAATCAAAGACGACAATACCACACTTACACAGGAGGATCAAATTGCGGAAACTTTAAACACATTTTTTAGTAACATAGGTGAGAATCTTTCTTCTAATCTAGGTGAAACTGATAGAGAATTTTCTGACTATATGGTACCAGTCCAGAATGAGTTTAAATTTTCAACTGTCACTGAAAATCTTGTCTCAAAAGTTATTAATGAAATGAAACCAAGTAAGGCAGCAGGTCTCGATAAAATACCCGCAAGATTGCTGGAAGATTTTTCGGTCGTTATAGTTCCTTACTTAACCAATATTTTCAATCTATCTCTATGTCGGGGTATCTTTCCTGATGATTGAAAACAGGCCCGAATCTCTCCAATCTTTAATTCTGGAGATAAAGAAGATTGTAGCAACTATTTACCGATATCTGTTTTGTCAGTCGTTTCTAAATTATTTGAGAAGTTGGTGTATTAGCAAGTCGACACATATCTAACCCAAAATAATGTTCTTACACGTTGCCAGTCTGGATTTCGTAGAGGCCACTCCACTGCCACATCTTTACTGAATACAAGCGATACTTGGTTGGTTAATATTGATCGTTGTCTTATAGATGGTGTTATCTTTCTTGAAATAAAAAAGGCATTTGACACCGTAGACCACAATATACTAATAAAAAATTGAAGTTATATGGAGTTAGAGGTGTCGCATTACAATGGTTCATCGCGTATCTGAGTAATCGTGGTCAAGTTTGTAAGGTCGGTAAGACCTTGTCTTCTATGGAGAATGTAAAAACTGGAGTTCCACAAGGGGCAAATCTCGGTCCTTTGTTATTTCTAATTTATATAAATGATCTACCTAACTGCCTAAGCAATTCCACCCCTAGTTTATTTGCTGATGATACTAATTTTACTGTAACTGGCACCTCCTCACAAGAAATTGAAGAGAAATTAAATAGAGAAATAAAAAACTTGCATTCCTGGCTGCTCGCAAATAGATTATCATTGACTGTTAGCAAGGCCGAATATATGATTATTGGATAGAAGCAAAGAATATCACACATTGAAACCGACCCTCGTGTGTTCATTAACCATCAAGTTATCAATCGTGTAGGCAACACCAAAACACTAGGTGTATTCATTCATGAGAATATATCATGGAAAACGCATATTGAACGTGTTTGCAAAAAAGTCTCCAAAGGAATAGATGTTTTACGGAGAGTAAAGGATGTGATTTGTAAAGAATGTTTGGAAAGGTTATATAAGACTTTTGTGCTACCTCATTTGGATTATTGTTCCCTCGTATGGGACAACTGTGCCAACGACCTAAAAACACGGTTGCAAAAACTTCAGAACAAAGCAGTTCGCGTAATCACGGGAGACAGTTACTACTCAACAGCAACTAACACCTTGAAGAAATTGGGATGGAATACGCTTCAATGTAGAAGGGATGAAGAGTTGTTGTCACTAATTAACAAGTGCATGAGTGGAAATTCTCAATTAAGCCACTTATTTCATGTGTTAAATCGGGACTGTTATGATTTGAGAAGTAATAACACTAAATTACATTTACCCAAACCGACCACAAATGCAATGAAAAGAACTCTTGGGTATCGAGGTACCATGATCTGAACTCTTTCTCTTAAAACAATTAATTACACGTCTTATTTTAATAGTCAAGATCTCTAACTTTTACCATTTTTATTCATATACATAGTGTTTTAGCTGTAGATATTCGATTTTAATTGTGAATATATTCTCTTAATTATTACGTATTTTACTACACGGCCCTATGAAAAGCAACCCCTAGTTTGATGATCAGGTTACCGTGTCTAAAGATATTTAAATAGATAAATAAATAAAATCTCCGAGGTATTGTTGACCTGCAGGTCGCCTCAGAGTTTGTCTGCCGTGTCTGCGCAGAAGCCAAGGCAAAAGACGTCAATGAAGCCAGATATAAGAAACTGGTGCAAATGACAGCAAAAGTTTATCAGGTAATTAAAGAACAGAAACATTATGATAATGATTGTGGTTGTGGTTGTTGTTGTTGTTGTTATTATTGTTATTGTAATTATTATTACTATTTTTTATTTTTATTATTAATTATTTAAAACTAACTATTAACAGTAATTTAATACAACTTAAGACTGGCGAATATCATTCTCTCAGCTATAACAACGTCTTTCAATTTCTTTTAGAATAATCCACTGGCAAACATCAAACGTGTAGATTGTTCCTTTCTGCTTCCTTCTTTGCCTACCCTGAAGATGAAGCTGCGACGAGCTCAATATGTTACCGCAATATGGACACGAGCCGTGACTGTGTATCCAACAAACGGTCTGTCACCAACCGACTATGGGTGGTATGTTGACGACGGTCTTCTAAAGCCAACATGGTTTGAAGGACCTCCTATACCAGATAGTTTGTCCTCCAGCGACCAGGAGATAGAAATTGTAGACGACAGCAATACTGAGTTGGAAGTGGAAGGCGATGATGAACTAGAGGCATGGAGTGAAGACTCGGACTCTGGACTGGAAGACGACGAGTTACAGAATTTTCGCACTATGACCTTTTATGGCATCCTTTAACTGCAACCAACAGTACTATACTTTGCCAGTATTCACTATTGAATGTGGCAAAGCATAATTCTGGCTGCACTACTTAACTGATGCCATGAAACGTCATAATGGTTGAAGTATATGCTCAGAGACATTAACTGGTTACATGATCAACATCTACCTGGTGCTATTTATTGTTATATCAACTATACAATACTTCACTGAGCGTTCTGGTAACATTTTTGGGCATTTAATAACTAATAAGGTGTAATTACCACTATGTTTGTGATTAGGCCGAGATATGAAAGGTAATTATGCTAACCGTTTTGCACTACGAGCTGATCTAGCTCATTTTTTGGGGTGAGAATTCTAGGTAGTCTGCCAGACCCACCCTTCTGCTGAAAATGTCTGTCAGTTGTGATTTATAAAAGCTGGTGCTCTGGTGAACATTTATCACAGGTTTTCTTATGAGATGGTCTATTTCATTTTTTTGGCTTGCATTCAAAGTTGTCTGGCGGACCTACCCCCCTGCTGAAATGTCTTTCAGTAGTGACTTATAGCAGCTGGTGCTCTGGTAAACATTTTGCACTAGGTTTCCTCAGGTTTCCTCATGAGCTGATCTAGCTCAATTTTTGGATGGGCATTCAAGATCGTTTGGCAGACCCACCCCCCTGCTGAAAATGTCTGTCAGTAGTGGTTTAAAATAGCTGGTGTTCTGGTGATCATTTTGAACTTGGTTTCATCAGGTTTCCTTATAAGCTGATCTAGCTCATTTTTTGTTGGGCATTTAAGGTCGTCAGGCAGACCCACCCCCTGCTGAAAATGTCTGTCAGTGGTGATTTATAATAACTGGTACCATAGCGAACATTTTGCACTTGGTTTCATCAGGTTTCCTTGTGAGCTGATCTAGCTCAATTTTTTGACCAATATCTCACGACCCCCTGACCATATCCACAGGTGTGTGTCCGGCAGACGTCCATTTCCGTACAAAACCGTGTATGTAGATCACTGTTGTTTGCATAAAAATTGGTTACTTTTTCAGCTAGGCTCCCACCTCTGGGCTCCCAGTCTAATATGTTAAGGTAGATGAACGATCTTCAAGCTCGATGCTCAGAAAATGATTTCTGAGCCCTAGACGGGGATCGAACCCGCAACCTTCTGATGATTGGTTAGACGCTCAAACCACTGAGCTACAGATACTCAGAAATCATTTTCTGAGTATCGAGCTTGAAGATCGTTCATCTACCTTAGCCCCTTATCTTCTTGTCTCCTTCCAAAAGTCTGTTGCCTCTACAGTAGTCGGTCTGGGTGATCTGTTGGCAACCAGACCTCGAGATGAATGTCTCCAACGGAAAGCAAAAAGCAGAAGTCCACGACAGTATGATCGGAAGGCCACTTACTATAACAGATCTCAGAACGAAGATTACCAACTTACTTGTTGTAAACAAGTTTAACGTGTTAGGGATGGGCGTGTGCAGATGTACTGTCGAACTTCAGAGTATCAGTCAAGGATGTTGAAGTTTCGAAAATTTTCAAATTGACTTGACACAACTCAGTATAACTAAAAAAACTATATTGCCTACGAGATACTGAAATAATGATAATTTGTGTGAAAACTTAAGAAAGGTCCTAGACTTACATGGACAATGTTGAGCGAAAAATAATTTAGGAACTCTTGAGTTATTGTTGGCAAAATTCAATTCAAAACGAGTGTTTTTTGTGACTTGACATTCTTCCTTTAATGGCACGGAGGTTGGGGCGTGGGGTCATTAAGGTTGGGGCCTTGGGCAAACTGTCCCAGTTGCCCTCCCCCCCCCCCCCCCCCTCGGCGGGCTTGACGGAAACTGATGGTCACTAAAAAACAGATGAGATATCTTTAATTTGCGAAGGTACTACAATTAAGTTTTCAGTTTCGGATGAGGTGCGATTGGAAGAGTTGGCTGGCCTGCCTAGCTCTGATGGACTTAGTGTCCATGGACTTAATGCGTCGAGAACGTAGCCCTAGGTAGAGTAAACCGGTTAAGGTTTATATATGATGAAGCAACTTTTCGTTTTAGGAATTCTATATTTTAAGACCCAACCGAGACCAGATGGGAAAAATGGAAATCTTGGACCTCGAACTAGGAATTGAACACACCATCTAGTGCAGTGCTATGTCAACTGAGCTACGAAATCCGTTGTTGAGAGCTTAGCCACGGGTTCTGTATTTCTATACTGGTTATGCTTGAACACTCAAAAATTTCCACCATATATAAACGTCATGGCTGAAACGGGTCCGAAAAACTGGACCAAAACTGTGGTATGACCATGGCCGGATCTGTCATGTCGCGATTGCTCTGAGTTGCGTGATCCGGACCTGCGATCCGTTGTATGAAGCGTGTACATGTGCGATTTGGAGGGTCGAGATTGTTATCTTGGTGAATGTAACACTCCCCGGGACAGTCTATGAAGCAAGAATCTGGTTGCGATTCGCTCTTGTTGATCCTCGATGCTCTCGAAAGTTCAACGTCATGTTGACAATATTTATAAATCTCCGAAGCGAGTTAGGAAAAATCTAGGAAAAAAGGTAGACAGTAGAATCGAGGAAATTTTTGAGAAGTTTGCCCACCCGGGTCCTTAATTCCGGGTACGCCTTTGTTCATACCCATAGAAACTGGAATACAAGGGAAAACGCCAGCGAATTTAACTATTGTATTGTAACTAGAATAGTTGAATAGGTATTGTAACTAGAATAGTTGAATTTTAGAAGATGTTATTGTGAAAACAGCAAAGATTCTTGGAAAAGTCCTTGACGTTTGAGGAGCCTCCTTGTCACCAAGCCTCATCAATAGCCCCTTTAAATGAGCTCAGTCTACGCTACTTCATTCAATAGTTATAATAACTGTAATGATTTCGATAATAATGATAATAAAAGTAATAGTAATACTAGGCTGTTTGTCTCCGAAGTTTATAGCTTTACATTTATCACTAAATGAACGACAATAATGTTTAAGCGGCCCTTCTTGAAGGAGCCACTTTGTGAAATAACAGCAATAATTTAAAGTCGCAATAAGTGTTTGAAGAAGGGCTCAAATTACAGTAAAATTCATTCTAATAGTCAAACGTTTTTAGATCCGTCACTTTGAAATTGGTTCGTTTGGCAGGTACAAGTAGGTACGGCCTGGGACGGATAGTGCCGATCTTGGAGTTGTCGGAAAGAGGTCGTTTTTGCGCCGAACTTTTAGTGCCTCGACAATGAAACCGCGTGAAATTTTGACAAGGAAGATCGGTGTTTGGATGCCATATGTTTTAAGAAACTATTATATGTTTCACGTTTTTAATACTGGCTGCTGGGGTTCTAGGCACTTCGATTGAACCAAGAATAAGTTTTGTGGGTTAGAGAAGTAGGTAAGTATGTAAATAATAGTGTATCTTGGGACAAGTTCTACCGTTGGCATGTTTGTTTTGATGTTTGCTTTGGGAAATTTTGTGTTGCGTTTGTTGTCTGTGTTTGAAGTCAAGATATGACCTACTCAATCTGGAGATTTTGTGACAAAATTAGTGTGCACATTAGTGCAGAATCTGCCAGAAAGTGTGTATAAAGTCGAACAGGGAATGTAATGTTCGTGGTCCAAAATATTCGAGTTCGAGGTTTGAGTTTGACGGACGCGCTGCTTGATGGCTCGCTGTGGACACTCAGATGCTTGTTACGCCGTTATAGAGAGTTCCGAACTACCTTACTTTATTATAGGCTGGTGCTGAATTTTCATCGTGTTGAAGCAAAACGCCCACAGGGCTTGTCAGTTTCGTCAACAATATTTCAGTGACATTGTCGCTATGCTACTTATTAATGCCAGTGCTGCTAATTGGCACGTCGAAAGTTGAATATACATGTATATTTATATGTGTATATTATTTTTAGTATGACAAAGCAGACTAGGTATATATTTTTGTATGTATGTATGTATGTATGTATACATACATGTAATTTACATACATGTATTTACTTAAATAAATACATTTAAGTAAATACATTACATGTATTTACTTAAGTACTTCCACTATGTATGTATGCATGTATGCATTTATATTTTTATACTGCAAATTGCAAAGTTTATGGCACAAAGCATAACATATGAACAGATCAAGAGCTTTGTTTCTTCATTTTATTCTCACTTCAACAGAACTTTGGTGAAGATATGCTAAGTGTTTTTTGGTACACTCATTAGCCACTTCAGTGTATTAAGGTTGATTCAACTTGATCGAATAATAGTACATTTTCTGGTAATGAACAGCAAAAGGTGTAAAACATGACTGAATAGGATTTCTTTGTTTTTGAATCAACACATTATATATTTACTGTAATGTATGTATTATATATATAAGGTTAGGTATAACACAAATACATTGTCATTATCTGTGATGATATTTAGGTTTTTGAGCTTTATTATGCCTTATTTTTAACGTTCCTCTTATTTGGTATTTTAGTTGGGACCTTGTGTCAGAATTATTTCCTTTAATGGAATGAGGTCATAATCAATCCCAGATGTCAAATGAAGCAGTCATAGATTTGACAACTTCATCACCACAACTAGGAAGAAACAAGTCACCACTCAAACTTGGAAAAATAGAGTTAATTATTATTGTTGAAGAACATGACCCAGATGTCACTTTTGTACCTCCTGAACAACACTCACCTGCTGAAAAGTAGTGCAAAATAAATAAAGCTATTCAGGAAAGTTTGAGCAAGACAGAGAATGGAAATTCTACAGAGGTTGACGAGTTAGTTAGAGATGAAGTTTATTCAATCTGGACCGAAGTTTCCTCATTCTTGAGAGCATTGCACAGAAAAGAAATTCATGAAAGGATTTGTGGACAACAGTGCTCATGCTGTGAGCATTAATAAACAGACTTGTGAGCAATGTTATTGCTTTGTGTGTGAAGTTGTTGCATCAGAGGTAGTGTGTTTCTTGAAACATTCAGTAAATTCCTAATTTGCCAATAAAGTTGTAGTACATTGATGACTGATGAACATTAGTCAAGTCCTAATGTCAGAAAAATGATTTCTGAGCCCCAGACAGAGATTGAACCTTCTCACTGGTCATCAGAAGGGTGCAGGTTTGATCTCTGTCTTGGACTCAGAAATTGTTTTTCTGAGGTTGTTGCTTGATGAATGTTCATTGATCATCTAAGATATCTCCAAGCTCCCAAGTCACACAACATACTTAAAATTGTGGTACTTTACAGCTTTAAGACTTTATGGTTCATTTATGCAGTTGATTAGAGTCATTGACACTTAATTTTTAATCTTTTGTAATTCCGACACAAGCTTCATCTTCTCTTAAGGCCAAATAAAAAAAACTTGTGTGGTTCTGGTTACTTATTGAAAAAAATAGGATAAGTAGGTTGGCCCTTTTTTCTTTTTTTTTTTCCA
>JASJOG010000485.1:0-120000 GCA_030142905.1 Heliopora coerulea
TCCACAACATTTTCGCTTATCCTGGATTAAGCTAATCGCCTTTTGAACAACTGGGGCCCAGGCCATTAACGGAAGCTTTTTAAGCTACTGTACCTGTACGTTCTAAACTTTTCAACCTAGTGTAGCGTTAAACAATGTCTGATTCCTTTCCTGGCTGCGTTGGAAATTTGTTCGTCTTCTTCCTTGGTATTTGAACAACTGTTCGATCTGTGCTTGGCAAGGGCAACTACTCTTCTTCACTGTTGTTGCTACTGTATCTAGTTGGTGATTTTGTACATAGAAAATTATCTAGAACACTTTAAAAGAAAATCAAATCAGAAGGTAGAAACTAGTGGTATATTGTAGCTGGAGTTGTGACGAGCATTGTCGCTGCAGAGGAATTGCCATCATGCGCTTCCATTGAATTAAAATTAATTTATTTGCAGTGTAGCCTTTTTTCATCAGAATAAATTTGACAGTGCAAAAGAAGCCTTGGAGAAATCCCTGGAACTAGACGGTAAATTTTGTTATTTGTTGAGGTAAAACGAGATAAATTAAGGTAAAATGCCGTATTATGTTTGACACAGTAAATCCATTCTTCCTATGGTGATGTTTGTTCTTTTCATGTGTTACTGCTTTCTTGAGCTTGTGCGGTGATTGCACTAGCGACTCTATGTTTTTGCTATGACAATAGGACGTTTGCGTTAAGCCAGGGGCGTCGGAGACGGGGGGCCCGAAAGAGCCTTGGCCCCCACATTTTTTGATGGAGGGCCAGAGTAAGTGTGCTCCCCCACTTTTTAACAGCATGTTCTATTTAGTACTTTGTGGCAAGGCAATGCTCGTGTTCTAACTTAAGTTAAGAGGCCATTTGTACATGTACTAAAAGTCTGAACTATGTATATGACTGACAAAATTTGAATCCTAAGGAGAGAGGGCAGTGAGGCCGCAGATCGCTCTATTGACCGTTCCTATTGACCAGTAGTTAGCCTTATTTTCACCTTGAATCCGCGCCATCAATTCGCCCGATCAATTGCATTGAGAAAAACGAACCTTTAGCAAATCACAAATTCCACTTCGAACATTCAGATTATCGTTTTGACACCTGTATAATGACGGTAACTGACCATTGGGCTTTTTACTTTTGGACCACGCCGTCAGGCACATCCATACAGAGATTAGAACCTCACTGGGGCCCCCTCACTTTTATTGCCGTTCCGACGCTTCTGCGTTAAACTGCGGTTATGAAGATTAACTGGAATAGTTTTTACAGGACGTTGGCTCATCTATCAACTTCATTTGATAATAATATTGCACGAGGTTCTGTTTGGTGTAGGTCCGTGGTCAACAGACCTCATTCATGAATGGAGTTTACACTTGAAGCAAATTTTCCCGTGTTAGAAGAATATATTTTAAGAACCAACCGGGACCAGTTACGTAACATGCAGCCATTGACACTCTGGCTCGGAATCAAACCTAGACCCTGCGAATCTAAAGCCTGGTTCACATAAAATCGGTAACCGATCACAGCCGGTCCCAGACCGCCGCAGACAAGTGTTGAACATGAACACAGTTCGAACGCAGATTATCGCAGATTGTCTGTGCGCGATCATCGATCGATCGAGTAAGTTGAACTTAGTTCAAGTTATCTCGTTCGAACGCAGTTTGTCGCCGACAGTCGGTTACTTGACGATGACTCTAATCTTATGTGAACATTATCGGCGACTGTCTGGGAAAAATTGCAGCCCATAATTCAGCGCGTCAAAAACAAAATGGGCGATGAACCACCAACTGGTGAAATAAATGACGATCTGCTTATGTCTTCCATTCGCAAGTCCAGATGTTTATCTGACAAAAAACTAAAGGTCACAGAGATGAGAGAAAGAACATTAATACTTAGAAGGATATTAGCGAAAGAGTAGGAATTCCTGTTGAAAATTGCATTAAGCATTGTAACATTCAGAACCTTCGTCTCCTCATTCGCCTTCTTCGTTCACTACTCAGATATTGTTTAACAATATTTTCCGCGCCAGCAGCAAGAAAACAAAAGGTTCCATAGTAAAAATTGCCAATCACCTAAGGCGGCTATATTGGCAGTTAGAAAGTGTACCAATCCACAGTCACAAATTTTATGTGAACGTTTCTTCGGCGACGAATCGGCGCATTTTCGCAGACGTCTGCAATGGCTTACGTTTACTGACCGATTTTACGTGAGCCAGTCTTAATACACTACAGGATCCCAGATTCGATTCCGAGCCGCTGGTCCGAGAATTGTGAGCTGGGCTGTTATCAGTGTTTCCCGGTTACCCCGTATGGCAAGCATTGTGGCTTGTAGTCTTGACTACTGTTGTTTGTTTTTTTTTAGGTTCTAAAGAAACGAAAAACTGGATCGAAAAATGTGAAGCACATCTTAACCGTACGTGTTCGCCGATCGGGTGATATACATGTAATTTATTGCCTCGGAGGTTTGTGCTGAAAACAATACTTCCGGGAGGTGTCCAGAAATAGAGGCGGCAGGCTGCACGCCGTTTTTGAGAGGGAGGGACAATGTTTTCCCTTACCGATCAACCAAAGACGATAAATAGCACACTGTATTTATATTTTTTATAAATGACGGCTGAACTCAAATTGCATTCCGCACAATTTGCTAATATAAGAAACAAGAAACAATATAGAATTACGGTTTATTTTTCGTGATTAATTAGTAAAACTGGAAAGTGAAATGTCTTAAACTCTTTGAAAAGTATTGAAAAAACAAACAGAGTACAGAATAAAAAGGTAATGTTAAGAGTATTGGCGGGAATTCCATTGTTCGTAGCCAAATATATCACACACAGCCCGAAGAAACAACGCCCACTACTTCAGCCAATCAAATTGCAGGAATGCCCAGGATTCCATTCGCTTACAACTAAGAAAAAACAAGTTCTGATTATCTAAAGTACAAGCTGTTATGTGAAATATAAGTCCTTGAGTAGTTCTTTCATGGAAAAGTAGAAAATGAATCACAGAAATGACACATATAGCGTTCAATGAGGGTTTCCACCAGTGCGGGAATGGCAGAGATTGATCCTCTCAATTGGACGGAGGACTATTCTTCCCAAGAATGACACGCTGCCTGTGGTGGTGCCAGTTTCTCAAGGGTACGGTGAATTTGAATTTTGGATGTGAATTTGTTTTTTAACTGCTACGCTCTCCGGAAATGTTTCTTATAACGATTTCCCATAAAATAAAAAAAAAATGATTGAATAACACAGTAAAGTCTAATTTGTTAAACTCGCTACCAAACCATGGAAGGATAGCGACAATCGAAGGACCACATGGAGAAACCCTGCTAAAATATTCCGAACAGTTAACCAGCCAAACAACGAACCTACCTACCTACCTACCTACCTACCTACCTACCTACCTACCTACCTACCTACCTACCTACCTACCTACCTACCTACCTACCTACCTACCTACCTACCTACCTACCTACCTACCTACCTACCTTCCTACCTTCCTACCTATCTATTCACCTTCCTACCAACCTACCAACAACCTACTTTCCTATCTACCTACTTACCAATCAACAAACCTACCACCAATAAACCAACCGATCAGTTAGTCAGTTAATCAACCAACCGAACAACCGACCAAACAACCAAGCAGACTACCAAACACTAAACCAAGCAGACATTTAGCATGCCAACTAAACAATATAGTAAATTACCGTAATTAAATAAGTAGTTATTTAGTTAATAAATGTTTCGTTAGTTTGAATAACCAGTAAACAACAGGTTAATTATTTTTTTTGAAGCAATATGTAGTGCTTAACCCTAGTTGTAATTGCAAGAAATGGTTTAATCTGAATGTCTTTCTCTCTTTGATTAGAAAAACGTGCTGAAGAAATAGATACTAAAGAACCAGAGAGTGGTGAGGTATAGCTTATTGGCTGGTTCATTTTAACTTCAAGAATTTACTTGTTTTATTGCCGAAATGTTAGCGCCATTTTTCTCAAGGAGGAATAATATGAAAAGAGGAGAAAAAAGGAAAGAAAAACTTGCCACAATCGTATCATGTGTCTTGCTTTGCGAGTCTCGAAGGAAGCATAGAACGAGTGACTATCTTGATTGCGTTGTAGGCTGTTGCGGTATGTCGATAATTATCGGGTTTTTTTATAATATCGGTTATTCAATATTTTAATTTAAAAATATCGATATACCGATAATATCAAAAAGTACAGTATTATCGGTATTGCGCGTACGCTAAAACCGACCATCACTGTTTAGTCGGTTCTTTACATTTTAAAATGCTTTCGAAGACTGTCTGCCAAACAATGCCGCTGGGAGAAAGAAAAGAATATGGTGGCAAATTTGGAGATGAACGTTTGAAATAATTGAAATTGATGCCCAGATGACCATGTCTTACGTTTTTGGCTCACGCTGGTTTTACAATTCCAGTTGAGCGATGAGGATCTCCCAGTAGAATAACATGTTTTGCGAACCCCTATTTGTTTTGAAGCTTACGGAATTTTTCAGTCTCACCTTGCCGGCTTTAGTGCTGCATTTGCTGCTGCATGTGTTACACTATGAATTAAAGCTCGATTCACACTACGAGAAAGGTGCTTGTTATTTTGTAAAACGTTTTTCTTATGGTATCCTAGACTCTGCTGAAAATTAGGCTTAAAATTTAATTTTCTATCGCGGAAAAATATTGATATATCGATCTTATCAGTATGTTTTTTGCGATATTGGTATTCGGTATTTTTCGATACCACAACAACCTATTGCGTTGTTGATCCTCAGTTCAAAATAAGCGTGAAAATTGTTTGCGAACTACTATGTCCAGCTGCAACTTTGCATGGAACAAAAGACAAACGTCGTCCATTTAATGATAATGGCGAACATCTTTAGTTTATACATGATGCTGTATTTTCACTTTCAGGTACATTAAAGTAAAGAAAAATATGCGAATTGATGTGTTTAATGTATTTTCGTTGGGCAGTAATAAAATTTGAGAATCCTTAATGAAAGTTGAAGAATCGTTTTGATTTCACGAATCGCTTAAATCAGCATAGATTTCTTCTTAATGAGGGGTAGAATGAGTACTACTTTACTGAAGTTTTATGAGCTGGGACGTCTCGAGGTGAGTTAGATCGCTTTAAGAAAACCGATAGAAAAAAGCGTTGTTGCGTGGATTAAAATCGAAGTAAACGTCTCCATGTCTCCGTGAAAATTCATGACTACTCAGAATAAGTGCATGACAAAGTTAAACTTATATCTGTTCAATTGAGATAACGAATTAGCTGCATGTTTTTTCTTCTGTTTTTAACCCACTAAACTTCTCCCAGGCCGAAAGTAGAGGAATGATTACCTACCTCCGTGGTCCCAAAAGTGGCGAGGTACATCCCTCATCCCCTCGCAATTTTCCGGCAGCCATGTCCTACTGTGAACTTTTCCATACCAACTAGTAAAGGTTAAGCACACGTGGCTCAATGGGTGGGTGCTCAATTTAGCTCGCCTTTTAAAACTCTCGTAATCCGCCATTTGTAAACTACGCGCATTGCAGTTGGTAGACTCATTCATTCCGATTTGTCAACGATGCATTGCGCGAAATAGGTTGCTTAGGTTAAACTTTGTCTTAGTTTCTGAGAGTAATTCTAATACTAATTTAGCGGTTTCATTCAAGTTCAGTATCCCACGACTGCATTTATTTAAGCTTCGATTACATGCTCATGTGTTTTCTAAATTTTTATGGCAATTAGGTTACCACTGACACGCCGAACACCACACTACCAGTTGAACCTGCACTACCAAAAGTAATAGCGAAGCCAAGGTATGTGATTCGTTTTCATGGACTAAATTTGGCGTTGCATCTTTACGACAATTGTTTTCATGATTTCGCTCATTTTTACTGCGAATACATAGACAGTCGTTCGCATTACAGCTTCGTCACGTAGGAAAGTAAAACGTCGCCTTATCGTTATGAAATTGCTTCAAACACATCCTGATACCATCGCTGTCTGATCATAAGTATCCATGCTGTAATGATATTTATAAAATAAGTTTCCGTAATAGCACTAGATACATCAAAAGGAATATCGAATTCGTGAACTTACATCCCGTCCAAAACTCCGCATTCGAATCTTTCGAATCTGATGTCATCTCTCAACTTTATTCACCTTAAACCACTATCTGATTTGGAAAGTAGCAAGAAACTAGATGTGCATCATAAACTTGAAAACAATAAAATTTCGCCGACTCGGAAAAAAAAAAAAGGAAAAATTACCATTCGCTCCAACAAAGGGCCTTCGCTCAAAACATCAGTATCTCTTCTTCTAAACGTCAGTAGTTCCCTAACCCTTTTGGTTTTTAAGACAGATCGTTCATCACTGCCTACGCAGCACTCCGCTTTTATCCCTATGCGTTAAAACTTTTCGCTATATTTTTACCATATCACCCTATACATTAGAGTCATTTGTTATATCTTCTATCAGGTCACCTTATGCATTGAAACCATTTGGCTGGTGGATGAACGTTTGTCAAATGCTAAAGTCATAAAAACGATTTCTGAACCCCAGACGGAGATCGAACTCGCAAGCTTCTGATGACCGGTGAGACGTTCTAACCATTGAGCTACCTCAGGTGCAAGTTGGAGATTTCTGTTGCCTAAGCGGCCGCGAACATTCATCGATCATCTAAGGATATCTTCAAGCTGCCACATCTACAACACACATCGACTTAACATTGTTATTAACATATCGTGGCTGCTGCTTAGGCAGCACATATGGCGAACTTCCACCCGAGCTCGCCATCTGAGTCTCAGTAGCTCATGGTTAGAGAGTCTCGCCGGTCATCAGAAGGTTCCGGGTTCGATCTCCGTCTGAGGCTCAGGTATCGTTTTTCTGAGGTTAAGGCTTGACGAACGTTTATCTGCCATCACCATATATGTTAAAACCATTTGCTATATTTTCTACCATGTCACCTCCTCTAACATATCACCACCTTTCAGGTACGACTGGTATCAAACCGACGCACGTGTCGTCGTCACGATCCTTGTGAAGAACAGAACAATGGACGACGTGAAATGTGATATAAATGAACGTTCTGTAAGTCATTTTACTAAGAGGGGAATCTCCCAAATCGCAGTTACAAGACGTTTATTCAGTGATGAACCGCCCACGAAGTTGTTTTACCATACAAATTACGTGCTGTGTCAATTTTGTTTGGCCGCTAACTTACCGCTTATTTCGGATAATGTGAGGCCGTTTGGTCATATCTACAAACGTTTATTTTTATTTAAAAATTTAGTCAAATCTTTAAACTCTCGTTATCAGTATGCATGGAGACATGGATACACCGTTAATACGTAAATTTTGATTGAAAACAAATTTATTCACGCTAACTGTTCATTAAAAAAAGGTTTCAGGGATTGTACAATCAATACCAAATTTCGACCTTCACTGGAAGGTGAAAAGTTTTATATTTTTACATAGTTTTTGGTTGTGGCAAATCTGAGATAAAAATCCTAAATATGTTTACATTGATAATATCAATACTGTATGTTGTGAAAGTTGTTTCTATAACAAATGCCTTTCATATTTGTTTCTCCCTGTTCGCGTCTGGTTTCCCATACTCTTTTTTGTTTTTTTAGTTGTCGGTTTGTGTTAGACTGGAGGATGGAAGTGATTACACGTTGTCGCTTGACCTAGCTCACTCAATCGTGGCTAGCCAATCCAAATTCAAAGTCTTGGCAACCAAGGTCTGTTGAGAATTGTGATGTTGTGTTGTGTTGAGTGGCAGTGGCGTAGTCTATGGGGTGTGTGGAGGTGACACACCCGAAAATTGGTGAAAAAACGGAAAATTCGGGGAAAATAGATAGTAATTCGGGGAAAAAATAGATAGTAATTCGGGCAAAATTTGGTTTTGTAACTAAAGGTGGTCCAAAATCCCTTTTGGATACTAGTTTATATTTGACTTATGTATTAAGGCTGCGGAGGCGAGTGTATACAATACATGGCCTGATTGCGCATCAAATTAAAGTCGGGCAACTTTTGAAAGGATGCAGTATTCGGGAAAATTAAACTGGACACCTCCCAATCAAAATGGGTTAAGTGGTTAACAACACCCCTGTTGAGTGGTATATAGCATTGCGTGCTGTGCTTTGCTGGGTTGTGTTAGGCTTCTTGTGTCATAAGGTATGGCATTGTGTTGTGCTGTGCTGTACTGTGTTAAGTTACATTCCTTTAACGTTCTTTTTGAGGCATTTCGCCCTTCCGTGCAGCATTGCGTTCGTTGGTAAAGTGTAAGATTGCGTTGTGCTGTGCTGCGTTGCGTTATGTTGCTTTAATTTGAGTTTTATTGTGACATAGCATAGAGCTGTGTTGCGTTTATGTATTACATTGCTTTTGCAATATTCTGAGGCCTTTGATCGAACTGTGCAACGTAGCGTTCGGTGGTAAAGTCTGGCATTACGTTGTGCTGTGCTATGCTGAGCTGCGCTTTGTTTCGTTGTGTTGATTTGCTCTACGTTTTATTGTGACATTGCCTTGAGCTGTGTTGCGTTACATTGTGTAATATGGTATGGCATTGTGTTGAGATCTGTAGTGTTGTGTTCAGTTGCGTTGTGTTGTGTTCAGTTGCGTTGGGTTGCGTTCTGTTTTGTTGTGTTGTGTTGTGTTGTGTTGTGCTGTGCTGTGCTGTGCTGTGCTGTGCTGCGTTACGTTCTGTTGTGCTGTGCTGCGTTACGTTCTGTTGTGCTGTGCTGTACTGTGCTACGTTGCGTTCTGTTGTTAAGCGTTCTGTTGTGTCGTGTAGCGTTCTGTTGTGTCGTGTAGCGTTCTTTTGTGTATACTGTTTTGCGTGTAACTGTCTACAAACATTGTTCTGAGATTTTCGAAACAACACGCAAGTACTTCTTATTTCCTTTCCGAACGTGTTTATCATGTACATCGTAACCAAATAAACCAAAGACTTAAGACTTTACACCAGGAAGTAACTACGTGTAATTATATTCTCACAACTCTAGATTGAGGTCCAGTTAAAGAAAGCTGAGCTTGTTAGATGGTCAAGCTTGGAAGGGAGAAGTAAAACTCAGTTTGCGGAGTTCCCTTCATCTAGTAAAAGTATGTCCATTACTGGTTTTGTATTGATTATTTCCTTGATGTGCACCTTGGACATGTTTCTTGCTTGGCCTTTTAAGACTCGGAACCAGTGAAGATGAATGTTCGCCCAGTTATATGCTTATAAAAAGTGTTGATCTCCCTTACCATTTCATGTTTTAATTACCTTAGCCATACCTTCCCTCGCATGACCTTGCCTAAGCACACCTCACCTTCCTTAACTCTTTAACCCCCAACCGCGCATATTGGTGCGATTTCATGTATGCAAGTTGGGTGTTTGAACAGATTTCAAGTGATATTTCTAACACGAGTTCGTGTTCTTCCTCCGATTACAAAATACAGAGAAACGAGTTTAAAAACGAGACGAAGCCGAGCTTTTAGGTCGTTTATTAAACTTACCGGAAACATAGATAATAAATTATCTGCAATTAAGAGCAAAATCTTTCTGTTTCCGCAATGGTTGGAGAGAGTGGGCGCCAGACATATTCTTGCTCCATGGCGCTAGAAAGCCAAGCTACACCACTGACTGTAATGTGGACATTTACCGAGATATTCTGACATTTTAATTTCATTATCACACTTCATAGTAAAACGGTTCATTACCTTTGTACGATGAGGACGCAGGGGGTGTTGCTGACACGGTGGTAGCGCGCGTGTCTCTCATCTGTGTGACTAGGGTTCGATTGCGGCTCCATGCAGTTATTTGATAAAAATTACTTTGTCACATGTGAGAAGAGTGTTGTCCAATTTGACTCTACCAAACATCGCAGGTTTTCTCCTGGTACTCCGGTTTCGTCCTGTAGTAACACTGGACCCATGAGGGGTGGCCTTTACTAGACTTCTAGGGAGAGCAATTTAGGTAGCCGATCCAGTATAAATAAAGGCACTTTAACTTTTTTTTACGACAAGTGCTCCCTGAGATTAAAACCTTTCCACAGGAAAACTTGCAGCTGATAGTGAAAGTGGTTTCATTGCCAGCTTGCACATTTGAGGGCATTTTCTCCCACTATAAGACCTAAACCTGCAATGTTGCCGCGCGCAAGATGCCAAATATTTCATACAATTTTTCGACCCAAAACTGATGGGAAAGAAAAAAAAGGAAAAAGCACAGAAATTTAGCTGAACCCGTACTGGACTTGCACTGAACTCTTTAGTCACCACTGCTCGAGTCCGAGTCCGAATCTTTCCCAGCCTAGTTCAAGTTCAGCGTGCTCTAGTCCGAGTCAAGCCGGACTCGAGTCCTACAACACTGGTTTAAAAGACATCCAAAACGTCGGAAAAATATTCAGATGCTATTACACTGGGACGCTATGTACGGGATTTCCCGTACTCGAGCATTTAGATGGATTCAGAATGCTTTGTTCTCTGCTGGTGATGGTCTGTCTAAAAATTGTAAAGCGATAGGAAAAAGAAAAGGCAGCTAGAAATTTTCCAAAGGCCACTATTCAAGGCTGTTTCATGAGGTTTCTTGTTAGCTTTGTCATTTATTTTTATAAAAAATGTACTATCGCGTTGATTACGTTCAAAATTACTTGAAATTCTTCACATTAATTCTGAAACTATCCTACAAATTTTCTGCCCGCTACTGAACTCTATAATAACAGGAGGGGTGACTCAAGGTAACTCCGACGTTGGAGGGTTCTTTTGGCTGTCAGTTTCGAGTTTTCTTTGTAAGTGACTTGTTTCTATAGATTTTCAACTAGAGGTCACGGGAAAATGGTGAAACATCGTGGGGGAGACTAAAATTGACGTGCATGGCAGCGTAGAGAACTGAAACTAGCATGCAAAATTACTTAACAAGACGGCCATCTTGACTTCACATTTCAATAGCCAGTTAGTGCTTCGGTTGTAGGGAATAGAGTTTACTGCCGCGGTCTCCACTAGTTTTATATAAGAACTAGAAACTGTTTTGCCGTGTTTATATTTAACGAATAGAAAATTACCTTCGTGTCTCTGTGCTGTGATGGAAATATGAATGACGTCATTTCAAGCGGTATTTTTCGCGTTGAAATGGCGTCATTCATCTTTCTATCACAGTACAGAGACACGAAAGCCATTTCCTATTTGTTTTATGAAATAACCATTGTTTTTTCGAGTTTTCGTGACCTTATCCATGTCTCTGTACTCGGAGAAAATGAGGCTTGTCCAATCAGAGCGTGCGTAGGACGCGTGTTACTTTATAAAGCCTAATGCAAACACGAGAAGGTTCAGAGAATTTGAAAGCTCCAGTGTACGTCCAAGATCGAAGGTCGACGGTTTACACGGCCGCTTGAAAGTCCTCCCAACCTCTCCAAGTGTTTGCATCAGGTTACATACATACATACATACATGTAGTAGTGTACACACACACATATATATCAGTATATCACATATATATCAATCCAAGTTCGTTCCGAGCTGCACTGATGAGCTGTAGTACAGCGAAACGTATGTCTGCAGATTGAACATGTATATATATATATATATATATATATATATATATATATATATATGAAATAACAAACTTAAAATGTCTTGTGTCGCATCCCTTCTTTCGGTTTATTTTGGTATATATATAACGACAAGACCAGCGAACCCGTAAACTACATAGGACTAACCGAACTTATATATATATATATATATATATATATATATATATATATGTACACTACTGTGCAAAAGGCACTTAGTTTAAAAAATCTAGTGAATGTAAAAAACACTTTGTATTTCGGGTTAAAAAACACTTTGTATTTCGATAGTTATTACGGTAATCGTAAATTTCAACACAACTGGTTTACAGAAGTACACATAAAAAGCACAAAAAGGAGAAAAAGAGTAGAACATTCAATATTTTGTATGGCTCCCTTTTTCTTTCAAAACAGAATCAATTCTGTGAGGAATACTGTCTTGTAGTTTCTGCAGAAAGTCGCCTTCTATGTTATTCCACGCGTCACGAAGAACATCCCACAGCTCTTCTGCTGTTGTTGGTTGCTTTTCCAGCTTCTTTCAAACCAAATAGTCCCAAACGGCCTCAATTATGTTCAATTCCGGGCTCACAGCTGGCCATTCCATTAGTAGAAGTTGCCATTGATTTTCTTTTCTTTGTAAATAGTCCTTCACTTTCTTGGCAGTGTGTTTTGGGTTATTATCATGTTGGAAGATTTTGACCAACTAATTGCCTACCAGATGGTACAGCATGGTGAATTAAAATTTGCCTCTGGTTTTCTACATACGTTATGCCATCAATTTTAAATAAATCCCCAACTCCACCTGCAGCAATACAACCCCAGACTCTGACAGATCCCCCTCCATACTTTATTGTCGGTTGCAAACACACAGCTTTAAACTGTTCCCCGCTTCTTCTTCGCACATACTGTCGTCGCTTTGTCCGAAATATTTCAAATTTTGACTCCCCACTCCACAAGACACTTTTCCATTGTTCAGCACACCAATTCTTGTGCCATTGAGCAAATTTGAGTCGCTTACTCTCATTTCCTTTCCAAAGATGTGTTTTTTTGACTGCAACCCTGCCATTCAGGTCATTCCTTATGAGTGATCTTCTTGCAGTTGATGAGTGTACTTGTTTCCCCGACGCTTGAGCGAGTTCTGCAGCAAGATCCAAGCTTGTTTTTTTTTTCTTTTCTTAGGGATGTTATCTTCAGATATGTCTCATCCTTCTTAGTAAGTTTCCGTGGTCTTCCACTCCGCTTTCTGTCCTCAACTTTTCCTGTTTTCTGTTGGTTTATCAGAATTGCTTGGACTCCACTCTTTGAGACTCCAGTTTGACGTGCAATTTCAGCCTGGGAATGCCCTTGCTAGTGTAATATAACCACTCGATGTCTTGTCGCAATTGATATCTTCGTCATTTTAGATGGTGGGAACATGAGATTTAGAATGTTAAATTGCCAAAAAACCACTTACGAATGTGGGACGTTTGTATTAATCTAAATTTGCGCATGTTTGCAGGTTTCCCAAAGTCGAATTTGCTTTTCACTCACCAAATTAAATGAATGGCACAAAGATGCCCATTGTTACTAGGTGCCTAAGACTTTTGCACAGTAGTGTATATATATATATAACTACAGATGGAACCGTTTCGGCCTATTGGGCCTCATCAGTGTAGTGCTGATGAACAGGATGGAGTAGCCTACATTATATAGACCACTCAGATGTCCCACGCTTGTGTTACATCTGAGTTGTATATGTATATGTATATGTATATCTATCTATCTATATATATATATATATATATATATACATATATACATATATACATATATACATATATATATATATATATATATACATATATACATATATACATATATATATATATACATATATATATATATACATATATATATATATATACATATATATATATATATATATACATATATACATATATATATATATATATATATATATATATATATGCACACAAATTTAAAAAATTCTTGTTGACTTTAATAACCTTTAAAAAAACATATTTCGGGGCACAGCCCCTTCCTCAGATTAACCTACTACCTACAACGGGAGTCTTTATATATGTTTACAAAACTCATTTGCATGTTACAAGTCTCTCACATTAAGCCCCGAAGGAACAAAGCTATTAATTTTTTCTACCCAAAAGCTTTCCCTTTTCGTAGAGTCTCTCTTATCCGTGACATCTATTATTTGGACTTCCAAATCCTCCAATCCCAAACGACCTTCTTCAAAAAAATGTGCATATAAATGTTCTCCACAAATACCTCTCTGTCCCTTACCATATCGATTCATCAGCTCTTATGGTTGCTAAATCTCTTCCTAAATTCCGTTATCGTACTTCCCACATACTGTTTAGCACACCTCTTACATGTAATCAAATAAACCACCCCACTTGAATCACAGTCAAAGGAATGGTTGATATGGAAAGATTTCTTTTCAACCGTACTTTCAAACATAGAACCCGTTTTAACAAATTAACAAATCTTACACCTAACCTTTCCACAACCAAACATTCCCTTGTCGGATTGAATCTCCGGTTCTAATTTAGCCCTAACCAAAAAATCTTTAATATTTCTTGGCCGTCTAAAACTTATAATGGGTGGTTCAGGTAAAATGCTTTTTAACAAAGGCGACCATTCAACCAATGCCTGTAATTCTCTGAGGATGCGGTAAGTTTTCAACAGAGCAGGGTGATAATTAAGAACCAAAACCTTCTTTTCCTTTTTATCGCGACTCCGATTTTGATTTCTACATAAAAGCTCCGAACGCCCAACTCCGCTCACCCTACTACATTGACTATCAACCAAATCCTCTTTATAACCTCTATTAACAAGAAAACCTTTCAGATCCATTAATCTTTTTTCAAATTTATCCTCCGAATCACAAATTCGTTTCAATCTGAAAGCCTTACCATAAGGTATACCTTTCTTAACATGTAGTGATAACTTCACAATTAACCTACACTACTGAAGTCAACTGAAAAATGTTGACTCGAGCGGGATTTGAGCTCGCACCTTCGGGATACCGGTCCGCCGCTCTACTTGTTGAGCTATCGAGTCCACAGGGATTGGAGGCGAGTTTTTATCCAATTATAGTGCACGAAATATTCTCGCGAGAACTTAACGCTATCCATGAGGATGGATGTGCAGTGTTCCAATTCTATTTCAGAATCATTCTCAGGTTATTATGAAATAATAACTTCACAATTAACCTACACTGCTGAAGTCAACTGAAAAATGTTGACTCGAGCGGGATTTGAACTCGCACCTTCGAGATACCGGTTTTCCCGCTCTACCTGTTGAGCTATCGAGTCCACAGGGACAGGAGACGAGTTTTTTTCGAGAAAAAAAAAAAAAAAATCTCGCCTCCAATCCCTGTGGACTCGATTGCTCAACAGGTAGAGCGGCGGACCGGTATCCCGAAGGTGCGAGTTCAAATCCCGCTCGAGTCAACATTTTTCAGTTGACTTCAGCAGTGTAGGTTAATTGTGAAGTTATCATTTCATAATATCCTGAGGATGATTCTGAAATAGAATTAACATGTAGTGGATGGCAAGATCTAAAATTTAAATACTGATGTGCATTAGTAGGTTTATGATACACATCCGTACTCAATTTACCATCCTCCAGAGACACCATAACATCGAGATAAAAAATCTTTTCTTTGCTAATTTCCCATGTAAACTTGACAGTTTCATGATACGAATTCAACTTCCCCAAAATACTCTCAAGCTCTGAGGACCATGAAGCCATATCCTAAAAATATCATCTAAAAAGCGAAACCATACCCAAGGACAAAATCTACATGAAGAAAGAAAATTCTTTTCCCAATCATCCGTCAATATATTTGCAAAACCCGGCGCAAGCTTAGTTCCTATTGCCGTTCCCAACTTCTGACGATATATTTTCCTTTCAAATTCAAAATAATTATTTTCCAAAACAAACCGCACTGATTTGATCAAGTCATCTGCTAATTCTTGTCCAACATCTGAAGTCAATACTTTTCTAAGTGCTTCTAAGCCCTCCTCGTGTGGTATATGAGGATATAATCCTACAATATCGATCGTACACAAAATAGCCGTCTTTGGTATAAAACCTAACCTCTTCAATTTACAAAGAAAATCCGTAGTATCCCTAATTATCGAGGGTACTTTCACCACAAGCGGTTGAATATGAAAATCCAAAAACTCTGAAATTCTCTCCGTGGCTGTACCACAATTCGAAATCACTGGACGAACAGGTACATTTTCAAGTCTTTTATGAATTTCAGGCGTAAATAAAATCTACCCAACTTAGGGTAGCAACCTTGCAAATATTTCTTGCTATCTTTATCGATATATCCTCTTTCTACCAACGAATCAAGACTTTGGGAAATTAGATCAATAACCTTATCAAGACAAATGTTTTCAATACTTTCATAAACTGCCTCTTCCCCAAGCTGAGCATATGCCTCCCTACAATAATCCTTTCTACTCCATATAACTACCGCTGAACCTTTATCCGCTTCCTTGATAACTATATCCCCATAGCTCTTAAGTTTCTTTAGAACTTTCCCTTTTTCCATAGTCAAATTACCATAATTCCTACCATGTTCACTCAAAGAAAGAATTTGATCTTCTAATCCCTTCAAATAAACCTCTACAGTTGGATCAACATCCCTGGGGATCCAGGCTGATTTTTCTCAAAACTGTCGAAAAAACCCCACATCCTCAGAGAATTACAGGTATTGGTTGAATGGTCGCCTTTGTTAAAAAGCATTTTACCTGAACCACCCATTGTAAGTTTTAGACGGCCAAGAAATATTAAAGATTTTTTGGTTAGGGCTAAATTAGAACCGGAGATTCAATCCGACAAGGGAATGTTTGGTTGTGGAAAGGTTAGGTGTAAGATTTGTAAATTTGTTAAAACGGGTTCTATGTTTGAATATATGGTTGAAAAGAAATCTTTCCATATCAACCATTCCTTTGATTGTGATTCAAGTGGGGTGGTTTATTTGATTACATGTAAGAGGTGTGCTAAACAGTATGTGGGAAGTACGATAACGGAATTTAGGAAGAGATTTAGCAACCATAAGAGCTGATGAATCGATATGGTAAGGGACAGAGAGGTATTTGTGGAGAACATTTATATGCACATTTTTTTGAAGAAGGTCATTTGGGATTGGAGGATTTGGAAGTCCAAATAATAGATGTCACGGATAAGAGAGACTCTACGAAAAGGGAAAGCTTTTGGGTAGAAAAAATTAATAGCTTTGTTCCTTCGGGGCTTAATGTGAGAGACTTGTAACATGCAAATGAGTTTTGTAAACATATATAAAGACTCCCGTTGTAGGTAGTAGGTTAATCTGAGGAAGGGGCTGTGCCCCGAAATATTATATGTTTTTTTAAAAGTTATTAAAGTCAACAAGATTTTTTTAAATTTGATGCTGCATATGGTTGACGAGTTAGAGAGTTGGTCTTCATGTTATATATATATATATATATATATTTCTAAATTTCATTATTAATTTATGAGGAAAAGATAAAAGAAAATCATAACCGTATCGGATCTATACAGGGTGTATCAAAAAAACTGCAAACACTATAATTTGCATAAGTAGATACTGGAAATAGCATTTTAATTCCTTTGCAACTAATTATGCATCTGGGATTTGAAAATACGTTTTAATTTTCCTTGTTATTAGAATAACCACACTGTACGAATTTCGACATCGCCAAGCATGAATTGTGTTTACGCACCCTTGGGATCAATTAGTACTAAATTATGCAACTTTCATAAATATCTGATTTCAAAAGAGTTGCGGTTTTTTTGATACACCCTGTATATGTGATAAAGATACATCTGCCTTAATACGTGAAGAAGAAGTTCAATTTTTTTCGGCTTACGAAAGATAAATTTCCAAACTTTCTTCACGAATTAACGTATGAAGAGGTTCATTTTAGATGACATTTAAAACACTTAGAGTTCGTGATATATATATATATATATATATATATATATATATATACAGGGCGAGCCAAAAGTCGGTGGACAGTAAATGATAACGTTTATTTTGAGTAAATGATAACGTTTATTTTGGGATTATATAAACTAGTATAGAAAAGGAAAAAATATAAATTTTATTTTATAATTTAAATTTAATATAATTTACATAAATCTAGCTGTAATATACAGTATAATATAACACAAACCCTATTCAACCTACTGTCCACCTACTTTTGGCTCACCCTGTCTATATATATATATAAAACACTAGTGTCCCAACTCCACTCGGTAGCAGAGAAATCATATAGTAAAGAAATTAATGCCACCACGACTTGAAGAATCTTTAATCGTGGTGGCATTAATTTGTTTACTATATATATATATATATATAGAGAGAGAGAGAGAGAGAGAGAGAGAGAGAGAGAGAGAGAGAGAGAGAAAGAGAGAAAGAGAGAAAGAGAGAAAGAGAGAAAGAGAGAAAGAGAGAAAGAGAGAGAGAGAGAGAGAGAGAGAGAAAACGGTGTTTGCGGAAACTAATAGAGTGCTCAACATGATATGGTAGAGTTAGTTTAAAGTGAGATATTACAGAGTCCTCACGTCGCCACTCCGAGTTTCACATTGTTCACGATCTTCAGGCAACTGAGTGGGTATCCGGTGGGGCTTTCTTTTTTATTATCGGTGGCGTTGGTATGGTGCGTGGGAGGCTGGATGACTCATCACTTCTTTCTTCTACGTTGCGAAATTTAGAGATGCTGAATTTGTTTTGGTGTCGGCATTTCGACACAACCTCTGACCTTTTGTTTAAGAGGGTTCTTTTGTCTGCTTTCAAAATCGATAGTTTTTCCTCTAAGCAAAGGTTGCATCGCTTTGCTCCTATCGTATATGTCGCGGCCCGTTTCAAAAGTTCCCACTTTGTAGTAAAAGCTCTCTTCTTTTCCTTAAGTTCCCAAATCTACTTAGATAGCTCCGTTTCGTTCACGTATTTCTTATCTTTGAAAGATTTTGTTTGGTTTCTGTAGCGTTCTTTGAAGGGGTTTGCTGTCATCCGTTTGTAATGTTTTGTTTCTCCGTTGTCGGCCGTTGTGATATTTTCTCGGTAGATTACGTTCATTGCTTGGCATTTTCCCGGAAGTGGACATTCGTCTTTTCGTCAGCAGTTACAGGTGTCAATGGTGTAGGATTTCGTCTTCACTAGGATTCTAAAGTTGTGCTTGGCGATAGTCCTTCTCATATCCATGCAGCTGTAGCTGATTTTCATCGTGTTTCGGGTGAATATCTTGTACAAGTTGGTGGGAAATGTTTGTTAATCAGGGTAAGGAAGTTGCAGCCAATATTTGATCGGACATTCTTGCTGAATGGTGGGTTATACCAGATTATGTTCGTGCGTCTGTTTCGTTGGTTAATCGGTCTGTTTGCGGAAGCTTCGTCTTCAGGGTTGTATTTCAGTTTGACGTTAAAGTTGCTTCGTCTCAGGGCTTCTTCTTATAATGTGCTGCTCCGTCAAAGGAAAGGCGGTCGGAAGATAGGGTTCAGATGCGTTTATTAATTGTCTTGAGAAGTTGCTTAGTTATGGAAGGAGGATGGTTGGATTGGCTGTGTATGAATAGAGGATCGTCATTTGGTTTGCGGTAGGGTTGGTAGTTGTTGTTGTGAAGGTTGAAGATGAAATTCACGATTTTCTGGTTGGCCACTGCGGTTATTTTAGGTCTTATTGTTAGCTTTCAAGATTTGGAGATTTTCCTCTAGACAGAGATTGCAGCTTCTTGCTCCGTTGTGGTAAACAGCAACACGCTTCAAAATTGACCATTTTACTTCAAAATCTTTCTTTTTTTCTTTCAATGACCAGATAAATTTTGAAAGTTCGGTTTCATTCTGGTGTTTCTTGTCGCGGAAGGATTTTTTGTGGTTTCTGAATCGGTTTTTGAATGTGCTGGACGTCATTCCGATATATTGTTTTGTCGTCTGATTGTGTGTGGTTGTCACTTCAGCTTTGTAGATCACGTTGTTAGTCATGCATTTACCAGGGATTGGGCTTCGTTCTTTTTTTGGCAATTACAACTACAGTCGTTTTCTTTGGGGGTTTGGTTTGTTTTCTGTTTAAGGATTCGGTGGGTATGTTTGTTGATAAGAGATTTTATTTTGTCCATACAGCTGTAGCTTACTTTGAGGGTGTTTCGGTTGAAGATTTTGTGGAGTTTGTTGAATTGAGGAAAATGCTTATCGATTAGGTTAAGGAAAAGACTTCCGATGTTGGTGGTAACGTTTGTACTGAAGGGTGGGTTGTACCAGATGACTTCTATTACACTTTTGGCCGGGTGGTTGGTTGTGACTGTCAGATTGTGGCGAGTAGGAAAGGTGTGCGTCGAAGTTGCTGTTTCATAAGGCTTCTTCGTAGATTGGGGCTGCGGCGTTGAAGGTTTCTTGGTTACAGGATAGTTTGGAAATTCTCTTATTGATTGAAGTGGGTAATTGTTTGAGCATAGAAAGTGGGTGGTTCAATTTGTTGTTGATGTAGATAGGATCGTCATTAGGTTTGCGGTAGGGTTGGTATGTTCCGTCGTTCAGATTTAAGGTGATATCAAGGAAGTTGACAATTTTCATGTTGGTATGTACGGTAATTTTAAAACCGAAGTTGCTGAAATATATATATACTGTATATACATATATATATATATATATTCTATTTCTTTTATAAAATAATCAAAGAACTAAGCAATAATAATTGCGCATAACGAACCTTCTTTTCAATATCCAATGGTAAGTTGCCTTTATTAGTTCCTATACCAATCAGAGTGTTCCATTCACGCCAAGAACAAATTCTGGGTTGAAGCAGCGCTGTGATGTCATAACCGTGTTTGCATTATCTGATATAAACAAGGTAACAGACCAATCACTGCGTGCGTGATAGGAAACTTATTTTATAAGTATGATTACTTGAGGTCCGTTTCATTTACCACAGTGTTCAATCGAAACTTAACCTGGTCTGACCTGAGCTTAAATGAAGTACTTCAAAGGAACCGCACCACAGCGTTCAAGTATAATTACTTATGACACTCAGTAACAATTCACGACGAAAAAAACACAGAATTTAAAGTTCAGTCAGTTGGTGTAAAGGTGATACAACCACAGGTGTTGTATCATGTGATAGCAATTATCAGCTACTGATTTACATGAATGTTCATCAGTTTTTAAGAACACGAATGTTTACATGTATTTGCATCATAAGTACTTTACAACATTCGCGTCGGTGTTGTATCTGATATACAATCACTCGTCTTCGACTTGTGCTTGTATATCCGATATACAGTCGCTTAAGCCTAGTTTCCATATAGTTGTAATTGTTGTAATTCCATCGGCGATAATCGGCGACGGAATTACAACATTTTAGTTTTCATATCGTTGTAATTGTTGTAATTCGTCGCCGATTTCCCGCTAGTTCACAGGACTTCTCGGTCGAACAATCGCCGATTTCTGTCGAAACTGCGCATGCGGATGTACAGTTTACATAGCGTCTGGAAAGGCAGTTCTGTAGTTAGTCCGTTTCTATAACAAACTGAAGATTGTAAGCAATCGTGAGGGAAAAGCACTGCGAGAAGGATGGCACGGCTAAACAGAAGGGTGCTTCTACATGCCCAACGCGTGCTACTTTTAGCCATGGCAAGAATTCGCCGTAATTCAAAGAGAAAGCATAAAAGATGGGTGAGAGGGATCTTCCAAGAACGCAAGAATATTGGCCATTATTACACTTTGGTGGAAGAGCTAAGACTTCACGACAGAATTGGCTTTCCTGTTTTTGTCGTGGAAATCAACTGAAGACCGCTTATATACAGCAGGATAGTTTCTAACAATGTCCATGAACTCTTCGTCACTGATGTTTGAGTCGCCCATTTTCATCTCGAGTCGTTTAGATCGTCTTTTGTCAGCCTTCTTCTGCACGAAATTCTAGTTTAAGGTTTCTCTTTGGAAATGGAATCAACCCACACGAGTCTCGTGATCGCGATACTTTACTATGGCAACAGAAGATGTGCTATGATTGGCTACTCATGTCACGTGCCGTCTTTTCATCAGCGACTGTCGGCGACTGTTGTAGAAAGCGTTTTCATTAAATTTGACCACATTGGCGACTGTTGTAATTGTTGTAGAAGTTGAACTCGATTCAATTTCTACAACAGTCGCCGATTCATCGCCGATTGGGTTACAACAATTACAACACGCGTTTCCATATAGTTGTAATTGTTGTAAGGGCTCATCGCCGATTATCGCCGATGGAATTACAAGAATTACAACTATATGGAAACTAGGCTTTAACCAGGAATTTGAAAATTGGGAGAGGGGGATCAAGAAAAATTTTAGACCAATGTACCGACAAGATGTTGGCAATTTATTGAAAAATATAATTAAAGAAAAATCAAAGTTAACCAAGCCGAGAGCAGAAAAAACTTGAGTTGCACAAATGTATCAATTTAATAAACGCAAGCACAAAATCTCTCTTCACTGATTCATCAATCAAACACTGAAAGTAATTGACGACAACAATAAGACATCAAGTATTATATACATTCTGAGTTTACCATATCATCTTTCTCGAGCTTCTTTCTGCGAAAAAGGAATAAATGATATCTATTTTGCCAGCTCTGGCTGGTATAATAGTAATAAATTTTGAAAATGATTTAACGCAAAAGTACGCACATCACGTGAGCTATGATGTATACCCTTATATCTTCTTTTTCGGTCATCACCGCTACCACAACCACTTTGTCCTGAGGGTTGACCGGATCTATCATTTTTGTTCGTTGAAAAAGAACAGAATTGGTAACGAACATTTTGTATTAAACGTCCTTCCTATACTTAACCTTCGCCGGAGCTTTTAACAATTTTTTATTTTGTAATTCAAAAGCAAACGGAACCCGCGACACAAAAGCTCAATGTTCTGACAAATGTACTGGATGTACTTAAGGACCTAATCAGGATGAAAAGTCGGGGTGAACTGCCCCCTCCACTACCCTCCCTTGGCTACGCTAATGCTGATACAACACTGCCGCTCATATTTTAATAGTAACGAAACTTCACAATTAACCTACACTGCCGAAGTCAATTGAAAAATGTTGACTCGAGCGGGATTTGAGCTCGCACCTTTGGGATACCGGTCCGTCGCTCTATCTCTTGAGCTATCAAGTCCACAGGGATTAGAAGCGAGTTTTTATTCAGTTTAAGTGCACGAGATATTCTCGCGACAACTTAACGCTATCCATGAGGATGGATGTGCAGTGTTTCAATTCTATTTCAGTATCATCCTCAGGGTATTATGAAACGAAACTTCACAACTAACTTACACTGCCGAAGTCAACTGAAAAATGTTGACTCGAGCAGGATTTGAACTCGCACCTTCGGGATACCGTTCCGCCGCTCTACCTGTTGAGCTATCGAGTCCACAGGGATTGGAGGCGAGATTTTCTTTTCTTTTCTCGAAAAAAACTCGTCTCCAGTCCCTGTGGACTTGATAGCTCAACAGGTAGAGCGGCGGACCGGTATCTCGAAGGTGCGAGTTCAAATCCCGCTCGAGTCAATATTTTTCAATTAACTTCGGCAGTGTAGGTTAATTGTGAAGTTTCGTTTCATAAGACCCTGAGGACGATTCTGAATAATATTTTAATAATACTTGTTATATTTGTATAGCGGATCAGTCAGTTGCCTCTACGCAAATGTACCCGACGTCGAGTCATGTTCATCGCAACTGGGACAAGCTCGCCGCAGACATCGAAAAAGAAGAGAAGGATGAGAAACTAGAAGGTGACGCTGCTTTGAATCAGTTGTTCCAAAAAATTTACGGGGAAGGCAGCGACGACGTGAAAAGAGCGATGAACAAGTCTTTCGTCGAGTCAGGTGGGACTGTACTCAGTACGAATTGGGGGGAGGTAGGGAAGAAGAAGGTCGAGTGCAAACCACCTGATGGGATGGAGTTCAAGAAATACTAGTTCTAATATTGAATATATTGAGCTACGTGGGTGAACGGACCTGTTAAACTATATTTCGTCGAATGATATAATGTGGTATATAAAGAAGCCGAACTTTTTGTTAAATGCCAACATTGCTTCAGCTGATAGACTTCATGTGTGACAATTTGATGTGTTTCTTGACTTTATTCACGGTCTGAAGTGTTGCTTGCTATATACATGGATGGTTTCCGATGGCTTGCTTGTTTGAAAAATTCATGATGAAAAATAATGATGTGTTCGTTTTTGTCTTAGCTTACTGTAAGTCCTATTATTATATGGCTGGCGTTACTTACGGTGAAGTGAAGCGTTATGATTGGCTGAGACGCTCTGACTGGTTGTCATTACTTTCTCGTAATGGACCGATCCATTACGGAGTCTCGTTTGCATCAGCAAATGTTTAGAGCTTGTTTTTGCCAACGACTTCGTGTTTTATTTATTTACTCGTCTACTTCGCTGATTAAAGTCATCGTGGAATAGATTTAACCAAGTCATAAGTGGGTTGTTTTTGGTTAATCTTTTGTAAAACGTAGCTGAATCTCGTTTGTTTGTCTTCAAAGCAAGTGAGAAATTTTCCCGTCAAAACTTGTCGGCGTGTAGGAAAAACATTCGGCAAGAAAAATCCCAACTTTATCAGCATTTTTTTAATTGATATGTTTAAATGATTGGTTTTTACACGGAAATTTGAAGCAAATTGATCTTGACAAATTGATCTTTACAAATTGGTCTTGACAGCTAGCTCTTTGCCACGCTGTACGAATGTAACAGTCACTATATCTTGCTTGTTTAAAACAAGCCACATAATAAACTTCTTATTAACCTCGTCCGCTTGGTCATTGCTGGAAAATATCAGACCTGGGTCTTTTATGTAAGGACCTTGCCCTCCGGGCTCGGTCCGTATTGTCAAGACTCCGGTTTGATATTTTCCCGAAATGATCCCCCTCTCGGTTAATAAGGAGTTATTATTGTAGCTTTTTGTAGTATCTCAGGTATTCTATCCTAAATCCATACAGACGCTTGTAGTTGGCGAAGTGTTCCACCAGAGTTTGAAGTACTGCTTAGATGAACTATAGGGTGCTGAGGGCTTTAGCTGCAGAATAACTTTCGTTAGTTTAGGTAAATTTTGTTCATAGTCGTTAACTTTTTTCCGGCAGGATCAGTCTGTTTTTTGTGCTCTTGCTAACACCAGACGATTTTGCTCGTCAAGGGAAGACATCCATAACTACTTCAATTAACCCTTTCAGGATCGGATCAGCCTTCTATTATTTTATTTTGGCCAACGCTAGATTACTTTACCCTGGCAATTTCGAGACGATTTTACTCGTCAAGACAGCCGAAAATTAATGACATCTTGAAAACCCAAGATTTGAGTTAATAAGAAGACATGTTTGTGACTGCAAAAATATTTCGACTTTAATTACAACGTCATCAAATCGAAGCTTATAACGCTTTCTGAGTCCTTTTTATCTTGGCCAGCAGTTTTACAGGTTAGAAGATAATCTAGCGCTCGTGCTTTCACGCTTCTTTTGGAAGTTTCATGTTCGCTTTTATTCGATATTTTCAATTGGTTATTCTATTCAAGCTCCATCAGTCGTAAGTTTTGTTCGCTTGTCTATGTTTTACGAACAATTTCTTATGTCTCTTCACTTTCTGTAGTCTTATTCTGTGTAAAGTGTTATTTGCGTAGTTTGACAATCGAACATTAAAGCGGATTGTTCTGACTCTTGGGTTACTTGATACATAACGATGTATATTCAACAATCCCTACTTTTCCAGTGTAATTCAGCACCACCCTCTTCGTCGCAAGAAGCTGCGGCAGCTATAACTTGTATTCTTCGATTGCCAACCTATATCGAGCCCCTATTTGTTGTTAAGCTTTTCATGTAATAAGAAAAACTAAAGCAAGGGGGTATAATTAACAATTATGCACTGAAGTGACATATCTACACTACTCACTGACACTGAGGTGAATAACTGTTGTATCATATACCTCGCAAAATTGTTTTCACATATTTATTTTTCAAATTTTTAATTCAATTGTACTGAACTCAGTCGGCTTGTCGCCCACTTACCTTTCGTAAACAAAACATTTTGAGCTCAGTCTGTCTGAGTGCATTTTTCGCTAAAAAGTAAGCGAAATACACATCTTTGAATACTTTATTGCCAAATTTCGTTTCTTTTTTGGTATTTTATGGTACGCGGCGACTTCGTTTATTTAAAAAAGATTTGTTCTTCCGTAACTTAAAACGGGACGCCATCTTGTTTTGCTCGGAGGTGAATAGTATACACTAAATGTTTGGTCCCGAGGGGAAAAGGAAACATCGAAAGTCGAGGGAAAACAAAACTTTTTCCCCCGAGGGACAAGACATTAAGTATTTTGTTATACAGAGACAAGATAGTTTCTCAATGATGTGATTGTGGTAGCTTGGTGATTATGTTCTTAATACGCACACTCTCAAGCTGTTCTCTCAGAAAAACTTTCTGAGTCCCTGACGGGAATCGAACCCGTAACCTTCTGATCTCACCGGCGATCAGAAGGTTACGGGTTCGATTCCCGTCTGGGACTCAGAAAGTTTTTCTGAGAGAACAGCTTGAGAGCGTGCGTATTAAGAAGATAGTTTCTGTAGGTTTTTTGGAGGTGACTCTTCTACTGAAACCTCCATACGAAATGGAAAAAGTGATGAAACATAATTTTTGGTAGCCTTTTGTATATTTGTCGAGTCTTTTCCCTCTATAAGATGTCGTATTTCACGTGTTAAAGATTGGAAAAACGTAGTTTCTCAAATTCAAACTCTATTTACTTCTTCGTATGAAGGTTTGGAAACCTTCGTATGGAAATTACTGGTGAAATGCAGAATGTAATTATATTATGCCAACTGGGCAAAAACAATTCTTTGCTCACTTTAAGACTTGGGTCAAGTTCCGGTCTCTCAAGTTTAATATGTAGCGCTTCCATGAATTAAGGTTGGTATTAATGACGTTAGACGAGTAAACAATTTTATAGCTACTGAAGATGAGATTATGTGAGGAAGAGAATGTGTTAGGAGAAAAGCAAAGGTCATTAAGTCGGTCATATTGATTATTCATGTCAGCTATGAATTGAGCACGTTCTAAACCTAAGAAATGCTCTGTAACTGCGCTAGTGGTGTGTTGAGTAACATGCTAGAAATTACGTTTCTGAAGGCAGTCTGAACAGCTAATTTCATAGATGGCATTGTTGCCAGATAAATGGAGAATTTTGTCTTTGTTTGAAATTATTTTCGTTCTTTGACACATTGTTACTTTCATTCCAAGTGCTTTGCATTGTGTTATATTCTACATTGTTATTGTTAAATCATACCTACAATGTTTTGAGAAATCCTGCTGTCAAGTTTATATTTGTAACTCTCCTCCCTGCTTTTTTCCATACTCTGCGAGTACGTTGGAGACTTACCGACTAGAATGGACAACACTACCTCTCTGCTCTTTAAATAGAATAATGTCAATAATTAATATGACTGAACCTGAAAGGTAATTTCCTTGTAAGAAACAACTGCAGTCCAGACTTATAAAACCTCAGTATTGAATACTAAATACTTCACATTGAAGTCCTTGAGGGGCTCAGGCCATTTTCTGAGCCCTCTCGCTCAGTTATCTTCTTGCTGGCGCGTCTGCTCTTCATGAGGGTTTGACACTGTTCTTGTAAGCGTTGAAGGTGTATGGGATGGGTTCTTCACCTTCCTCATTCCCGTCATCTGGAATATCTTCTTTGACTTGCACGCTTTTAAAAAATCAGTTTCTGGTAATCTCGTGCTCTTGCCTTCTTCCTGAGACCATGGACTCCTTTCACTGTACTACTTCGTAGAATTCAGGCGATACAGCATAACCATCGCTCTTTCGCCATTATTTGATGACGTTTTCCTTGTACTCTGTTGCCTTCCGGATATGTCAAAAGTTTTACTTTGACTTTTCTGTCAGCGGAGGCTTGCATCTTACCTTTGACATTTCTACCTCTATCCTCCATTCATGTTTTCCTCAGAGGTTTCCCAGCGTCTATTTTTTTCCAAGATTCGCCTTCTGTCGTTGCTGTCTTGACTACTTTCTTAATATTCGTGACTGATCTTTCAGCTTCTCCGTTGGCTGTCGGCCATTTGGAATAATCTTGCACTGTTGAAATCCGAGGCTTTTAAGTCTAAGGTCTTTATTTTCAGAGGGTAACACTAAATAACATTGCCAGTGCCGTCGGTGGCAAATTAATATTGGGGGAGCTTAACCTAGGGGGGTGGGTGGGGATATGCTCCCCACGGAAATTTTTGCGTTTCTAAAGCCTTAGGAGTGCATTTCCCATGATTCCTGAGAGAAATTTTCGAAAGACAGTTTTTTCAGGAGATGCGCACTTTTTCTAAAATTTCATGAAATAAACAGCTTTTGGTGACGCGATCTTTGATTTTTCGTAACTGTAAGCAATATCTCTAGATTTGCGAGTAACAACATAACTGCAGTAAAATTGACACTTCTGATTATCAGTGAATTGCTTTCGTTGCTATTAGGATATGTACTATTTATTTCAATTCATATGAAAGAGCTTGAGAACGAGAATCCTAAAGCCACGTGCATAGTCTCAACTCTCAAGGCAGTTTTGTGCTGCAAGCCAGGGTTTAAATGGTTTTATACCTTGACGAGAAGTTCACCGTATTGATATTTGCTGACTACAATTATCAATTAAAAATTAGCAAAGAAAAGTGCATATCTGGCAAATTATTGGGGAGGCTCAAGCTCCTCCCCCAGGCCCCCGCTTCCGATGGCCTTGATTACAACTAATAAACTCGTGGCCCTCCACTGACAATACAGTACAATAAAATTACAAAATCGAATTAAAACTAAAAAGATGGACAACATGCACGCTATTAAACTATAAAATGATGTAAAAGTTTCTGTTTATTAAATATCTTATTCCAAAGAGACTTCTTAAAAATGCGTAAAGAATTTAACTGTTTTAACTCCAATGGGAGACTATACCAAAGCTTTGACATAGAAACCGCAAATGTCCTGCCACCTTTTTCAATGTGGCACTTCGGGCATAAAAAATTAAAATTACTCTATCTTGTCCTACGAGTATGGCCTCCACTTTTAGACCTCAGCATGTAACTAATATATGTTCGAACTCGTCCGTGGACCTTTTTATAAGCCAATATACATTTGGCTATTTTCGCATCTTCGTAAAAGGGGAGCCATTTTAATCTATTAAACAGCTCTGCTGATGGAGTTCTAAAGTCCTCATTTAAGATTACTTTCGCCGCTTTCTTCTGTAATTTCAATACTAGTCCCAAACTTCCTTGATCACACTGTGTCCATATTACACTAACACACCTCATGATCGGTTTAATCATGCTATTATAATATAATATACGCTGTTTTAACGCTAAGAGATCTCTTATCTTTTTCAATACTGCAATCATTTGAGAAAGTTTCTTGCATAATTGATCAACACGTTTACCAAATGTTAACTCTTCATCAATTTCCAGGCCTAATAACTTGGCATTGGATACATTGGTTAAATTACTGTTAATAAGGGAAATAGAGGAGCATCCCCAATTCTGCTTTCTAAACGCTTTCCAGTAACAAAAGTAGACTTTATTTCATATTGCCCAATCCAATACCTCAATTATTGCGTTGTTTAAGGACTCTTGTAATTTACTTGTTTCATTATATTTAGACAATGATATTATGGTCGTGTCATCACCATAAAGATCAATACGCTCATTTAATACGTTCAAGGGCAAGTCGTTTGTAAAATCTAGGTCCCAATATACTGCCCTGTGGTACTCCATACTTCATAATGATTAAGTCTGACTGGTTACCAGCTAAAGATACAAGCTGTTGTCTATCTGACAAAAATGACTTAAACCAGGAAAGTTAATCACTATCCACGCCGTAAACTTTAAGCTTCTCCATTCAAAGATGGTGATCCACCATACCAAATGCCTTACTGTAAACCACCAATATCATTCCAGGCTATTAAGTCCTTATCCAGGCTAGACTACAGCTGATCAATAATTTGTATAAGTGCTGTCTGTATTGTTTCCCTTTCTAAACCTAGACTGTCGTGGATACATTAAATCATTTTCCTTCAAATAATTATATAGCGAATCATGGACATGTCTTTCAATTACCTTTGATAACGCTGGAAGGACTGAAATTGGTCGAAAATTTGATATTTCACCTGAGTTACCACCCTTAAGTAGTGGCGTTACTTTGGCAGTTTTCCATCGTCGCAGAAAAACAGCAGTTTTCTAGAGAATAATTAATGAGCTTCGTTGCAGATGGTACAATTTTTGAGGTCTTTCGCGAATACCTTGAATTCACACATTCGTTCAAAAAGGTCAAGGCAATACTTTTACATAAAAGGAATTTTTTTTGATGAGTTTATTCCTGGCTTATCCGTATTTTTCGTGTTTTTTTATTTTTTATTTTTTTAAAGATATGTCCCCTGACGTTAGCTTCCTCCATCGTCGGGAAGAGATGGACGTCGTGAAATATTTTGATACGTTCAAAACATAAATCTTCGAAAGAGAAAAAAAACAAGGACTTGAAGTTAAACATTTCATCTAGTTATTCGTTCAAGAACCAAGAAATTGAATAACTTTACCTTAAACTTTAGTTTATGACTGCGTCAATAAAAGTTCACGAATCATAAAAGTTTAGTTCGACGAATACTGGCCAAAGGATTTTTGGGCATTATTTCTAAAATCATATTTTGTGAAAACGTAAAGCGTTTTCTATCATTCATTTTACCTTTAATTTTGGTCTGATTTGACCTGCTGTAACCAATTTAGATAAATTGAACGCCTTCTACTCACTAGAGTGGACTTTGTCGTTGTTTCATTCAAAATCTTTTACCCATTTCGCTGTCGGTATTTAAGGAACTTCTCTACTTTTTCCTCATCAGTTTCAGTTTACTTTCATTCTCACCGGTTTTTTTAATTACCCTTTTTGTTGGCATGTTGGGAGTGCGTGATTCACTGCTGCCAAAAAATTAATCTCATTTTCCAAGCTCTACTCACAGTTCTCGATGTGGCAATCTCGCACGACTCGTATATTTTCTATATCTTCAATATATGCTCTACTCCTATTACATAGTTTCTAATTCTAACTAGTGCTTAGTCCTGTGCAATCTTTTCGATTCTTTATCACGTGCTTCCATATGAATGAAATATATAATTAATACATTTTAAACGTTTTTTATCGCCCCCTCCCCTTTTTGATGGTTTAGTTTCGTTTGTTATTGTTGCCAGTTTAAATCTTAACACCAACCGCCTACCCACAATCGTGACCAAAAATACCTGTAACAATAACATAAATGACTCCCTGCTAAGCATAACGAAGACAAAAGAGGGAAAATCGCTACCAACCCATCCCCCCCCCCCAAAAAAAAATATTGCCTTAATTTCAGTGTCCCCCAAAACTTACAACGTTGAAGGGGGGATTATCACGGCCTTTTTCGGCCACACGTTTTACCGATGTATGATAGAATGAAAATCAATGAACACTTTGAAAACCAACATCACGTTTTTTGTCTAAAACTATTTGTAGCACAGAGGAAGAATTTCTGGAACATTGTTGAACCATAAACTGTATAAGGATTGAATTATGGAAAGAATAAATCAAGCATTCAGTTCGCCTTCCAAAAGAGTCGCAAAAACAGCTCTTGGACCTTGTCTCAGACAGCGTCGGAATGAGTGCTGATACGACGAGCAAACCCAGTTAAAAAAAAACAAAAAAAACATACTTCATTATAAAGTAAAAACCAAATTCCGAAAAACAATGACATCTTGAAAACCCAACATATGAGTTAAAAAAAGACAAGACGACGAATGATTGCGATTCAATCATTCGATTCAATCATTCGTCGTCTTGTTTTTAACTCCTGCCTTGGGTTTTCAAGTTGTCACTCTTTTTCGGAATTTGTTTTTTACTTTATTTCATAAAATTGTCTGCTGGCACCGGATTTTATACTTCAGTATCACAAGCAGGTTCACTGGTAAAGGAAGATCGTCAATCTTGAAAGCTTTGTACGAGGTAATAAATCTAGTTACCCAAAATGCTTCAATAACAAACCACACGGCGACACCTTTTGGTTTTGGTTTACCAGAACCGAAATCAAATTTATTAGAATTTATCAAAACACTTTTATTAACAAATCAAGAAATCAACAAACTAATAAAATTTTTTAAAAAAATTAAGAACACTCATCAATTCAGCAACATGACTATGGAAATTGAATACTTAAGGCTGAACATTTTACTATATTGTAGAAACATAAAGCTTAAAGGTCAACTTTCAGTAGCTTACAACCAATAATTATTAATCATCTTGCCTCAACCATGTCCAAATATCATAGTCCTCTGTAATATTCAAGGCTCAAATTAAGTTCATAATCGTAATCATACATGGCGATATGAAGGGTCAAACTAATTCAGTGAAGCAGTATTCACTTCGTTTACATTTTTTTCTTTCTTTCTGAACTACATTAGCAGTCTGTGTTAACCGTAACAGAGCAATTTACCAAGAGTATGATAACCGTACTGAATAGGTTTCCCATAGGCATCTCTAAATTGCAGTTCGGTCACGGGCAATGTTTTCTTGTCAGTCAGAAATCCACTGTCTTCACGAAAGGTAAAATCATTGACGTCGCAGTTGCAGTTGCCACCACCTGCACAGGAATTGGTCATTCCACATTTACATTTACCACTGTTGACGGCTGCTCCTCCCCAGTAGTTCATTCTTGAACCTTGACGTGAAACCCACCAAGCATGATTTGTTATTCTCGAACTATAGCATCTGTATTTGATGAACTGCTCACAGTACTTGGAAGTGTTGATGAGGGTTTGTATCTTATCCATACTTACATCATAAGTCACCTTTCTTTTGTACGTCCTCGTCCAAAAGGAAAGATGACGCGTCTCCACTAAAGTTTCCCTTTCACTGTCGTGTCCTATAGCCGTAACGCCAATTCCGTTTTTGGAAGTCATGTCACAGTAAACATTAAATGATGAAAGCTTTTTGCCTTCAGGATTTATGGAATAGAATCCACTTGGAAGACTAAGATTCATGTTTCTGATATCCGAGCAAGATCTTCGGTCTGTTGCCAATAAAACAAAAATTGGAATTATCGCAATTGAATTTAATATGTCGAAGTAGTATGGAACAGATGCGAAGGATGAAAATCAAGGCCCAGCAGAAAATTTGTAAGACAGGCATATTTGCGTCAAAAGGTTTATTTAGATCTAACGTTTCGTTGCTTAAGACGCAACGTCATCAGAGAATAAAACATAGTACAGTAAAACTATCCCTAAAATATTATTACATAGTTAATTAGCATAAATTTGAGGTTTCAGAGGAAATAGGAAGTGATTAGATGTCAGAGGTGGCGAAGAGAGTAGAGGGAATCAGAATAAGGAAAGAGGAATTGAGCTTGATTGAGAGTTATTTTAACATTTGTTCTGCCTATATTACCTTTCACTCGGAACTCGATAATTTTAGGAAACTATTTTCTCTCAACTACTACCCCCGTAATTTTCTAGACAAATGTATTCGCCGATTTTTAGACAACAAATTTAAGATACTTAATATGTAGAGCTTCCATAAATAAAAGTTGATTAGGATTAATAGAATAATTAGAGTAAAGGATCTTATAGTTGTTAAAAATGAAATTGTGCATGGATGAAGTAGTGTCAAAAGAAAAAGGAATATCGTTTAGTCTGTCATATTGTTTGCATAGGTCAACAATGAAATGTGCGTCTTCACATTGAAGAAAGTGTTGTGCAACTGCACTTGTGTTGTGTTGAGTGGCATGTTCAGATAGACGTTTTTGTAAACAACGGTCGGTCTTTCCAATGAAATATTTGGCGCAACCAGGACATCTTCCCTTGCACCTAAAAAAATCATGTACTTCTGCCTTCCCTTCACTGGACAACACAGCCTCCAGATTCGCACACAAATTCGTAAGCTTTGCTCAAGTGCCTTCCCTCATATTTCCATTCGTTTTGTTTTCCGTCCGTCGCTCCGCCTAGCACACTTCTTTTCTTTTAAAGACAGGATTCCCAATGGTCTAAAATTTCGTGTTGTGTATCTTTTTAAGTGTCGATGCTGTAATGCGTCGTATGTAGGCCAAAATAGCCGACTCCTCCACACACGGATTGCTGATCACTTGGGTATCTCAACACTTACTGGCAAAGAGCGTGTTAACCCTTCCACAACAAACATTCTATCACATCACCACGACGTTGGCCATCCCACTACATCAGATGATTTCACCATCCTCTCTCACTCTTCTTTTATCACTCAAGAACTCCTCATTAGAGAAAGCTTATTCACAAACTCAATTCTACTCTCAACTCTCAATCAAGCTCCATTCATCTTTCCTTATTCTGATTCCCTTTTCTCACTTCGCTACCTCTGACATCTAATCACTTCCTATTTCCTCTCAAACGCCAAGTTTATGTTAATTAATTATGTAATAATATTTTAGTGATTGTTTTACCGTACTATGTTTCATTCTCTGACGATGTTGCGTCTTAAGCAACGAAAAGTTAGATAGATGAATGACCTTCAAGCTCGATACTCGATTTTCTGAGTATCGAGCTTGAAGGTCATTCATCTACCTTAATATATCCAAGCTCTCACGTTTCCTCAAACATCAAACAGAAACGTTAGATCTAAATAAACCTTTTGACACAAATATGCCTGTCTTACAAATTTTCTGCTGGGCCTTGATTTTCACCCTTCGCATACGATTTCCGCCCGGTTCTTCAATTACATTGATAGTATGGAACAATTTTCTATTACGATTTGCTTGAAGTGGACCTTTTGCGGAATGTAATTTGCATCGCAAATCATCGTTGAAAATCGTTTAGGGTAATATCGTTTTGGCGTAACATACTACCTGTCAGGAAAAATTGAGGTATCTTGTAAAATAAGTATTAGGGGCTATAGAGTTTTTTACTTGACGCAATCTTAACCACATAAAATCTAAATCATAAACTTATAAAGCCATTCTTTTTACAATGAAGCCAGACATTCATTGAAAAAGTTTCCGTATAAAAGGTGTATAAAAGTTTCCGAAACTTGTTTTTGCACAGCAGAATAGTGATATAGTCAGTGAAACTGTTTCCACAACAAAGTTTCAGTAAATGTTCAGCATACACTTAGTAAGTTTTTTTCGGAAACCACGTTTGCCAATCAACTTTCAGTAATTCTGTACTGAACAGTTATTCCTTTGTCGATTAAAACGTGGAAGTCCAACTTTTTCATTGCAAATTGGATATAACACTTATCCTATCCATATGTTCCTGGTAACAGTGCAACAAGCTCGATTCTTTGTTTCTGGTTTTTACGAGGTGAATAAGGAGAACTATAAGACAATATTAGATTAAATCACTGGACTTGTATTTTGCCGGAAAAATATAGGTTGACTTCTTATAGAGATTGAATTGTAGTAGGGACTATTAACCGATCTACACTTCGACCTCGGTAATTCTAAAAGCTCTCGACTCTCTAATTTGAGGGCATTTGAATCAAAGAAGGCTTTTTGTTGTACTTTAAAAACTCGGTCGGTTCGATCGATAATCTCATTTACTTTAAAACCTCAGATAAATATACGAAACAAATTTTTATTAAGACCCAGAAAACTTACTGGAGAGATTTACAACGGCTTTTTGAAGAGATTTCACTTTGAGTTCCAGCAGCAGAACCTGATAAAGAATGAAGAGGTAAGATAAGGTTTGAAGAACCAGCGACATGCATGCATTAAAATGAAACCGGCTGAAAGAGACGATGTCTATTACTATACCTCTGTTTTACTGCTCAAGGCATTCCAGTGAGATCCGTTGTTCACGTAAAGCTGTTTAATATCAGAACGATACGAGAGTAGACCGGGAACTGCAGGGATGTTCTGAAGACTGCTTAATTTGGGTGACAAGATGGTCTAAACGAAATTGGAAATTATAAACGCGTTAATCATATAACAGGTAAAAGATTCCAGCCTCGAAATACCCTTTCGATAAGAAGTTACGATGCAGAACCAAATGGAAACTTTTAGGCTTAAAATTCAAGTAGCGCTACGACTTTTGACATAGTGCAGTAGTTATCACGGGTTCCCAAACTTTTTCTTGCTAGGCACCCATTGAATCTTTCACGGATTCTTTTTGTTCCTGCATATTGTCCCGACAAGAATAATAATAAACTGTTAATAATTGTAGGTAACAAGGTAATAAAAGTTGCTAATCTTGACCCTTTCCTTTCCGTACCTGAATTTTTAATTTTACTCAGGCTAACGCCAGATGATTTTACTCAAAGGGAGACGTCTCGGACAGGAAACGGTTCAGGCAAGCAGTGACTATTAACTACCTTTTAGTTCAACTGCCAGGTACATACACGGCTATACCCACTTCATTAGTTGTCTCCCAAAAGAGGAAACTTGTGCTTCGTAGTTCAAATGTTGATCTCTTGCTGTGGTTGAATATTGAACGGTGTATACTGACGACAGTTCTCGAGGATTTGGGGAAAAAATTTGCTTGCCAATTTGAGAGCAATTCTCGAGTATCTCTATGTGAACGCGTGCCCCAGGTGTGAGCCCCTGCTTCTTTTATCTGGAGTAGTTTGTCATACTTCCACAACTTAGTGGTCTGAACGTCCTAACAAAGGAACTAGCACCAAACGGATATTCTGCTGTAGGTGGTTTATTATCCGGCACTATATCTGTCGGGAAGGGAAAATCATGGCTTAACATTACTTTAAAAGAAGTAATACTTACTCCTTCGTATAAAAGAGTGTTGAATTTTTTGGAGCATGATCCCTAAGAACGAAATGGAGAAAAAATTGACGTCCTGCAAATCTTTGTTTTAGTTATAATGAGACTGAAGAACCTGCACGTTTATTATACTACTCAAATCAAGGCTACGTCCGTATTTATGACATGGTCGCATCATATTTTCTTTTAAAATTTTTTACAATTCGGTACAATTTTTTCTTGTTCCTTCAGCAACATATTTAAGAAACAGGTGTTTGTAGTTACATGTAATTGCTCGGTCAACGGTTTGCAAATATCTATCACACACTAAAACAGGGTTTGTGCTGCTCTGTGAAAATTGAATTCTAGAAGTATTCATAGAGTTTTCAAGGAGGAAAATGATAATTTTCAAGGAATACTTAGGAAATTTTCCAACTACAAAAGACAAACTTCAAAGGTTACATTTTGCAAAATGTTTGTTTGAGGTACCATCTATTGCTCGATTTCAGTCAAACTGTACTACAGCAGTTAAAAAGTCACAAAAGCTGAAAATCATTTCTTCAGTTTCTTTTTCAATTGCTCCATTGTTTCATGCAAATCCTTTGCCTGCTTTCCCTTGCCCTTTACTATTCTCTTGTAGCTATAAGCCATTGTGACGTGAATCATCTTCCTCTCTCTTTAGGCAAGGTCCATCAGCTTATTATTTCACTTTACCTGAACATAACGTTCGAGGAGTATTCAATGAATTTTAGAAAAACTGTAAATTTCAAGGGCTTTTCAAGCGCCCCTGAAAGTCGAAATTTGATTCAAAGAGTATCCAAGGAGTAGCACAAACCCTGCTAAAATCTCCTAGCTATTTACTCCATTGTAGGCTGAACAATACTTTGACTACGTTTTTATTATGGATGAACAACACTGATGAATCAACAATATTCGTTCGGCATTAATGAAGCATCATTGGCTGTTGTTGGTTGTTGGAACATGGAAAAAATCGGTACGCTGATACAACTACCACGCTCATTGTTATTAATACGATTGTTGGACATTGCTAACAAGTTGTTACTACATTGATGGATGAACAAAGCAGTAGTAACATGGCGATCATGGCTCCTCTGCGTTGTTCACTGGTGCAGCACAACAGTTGTTTTCAACCATCAAAAAATGGTATGTTTTCGCATGTTTACATGTAGACTTGCTGCAAGTCAGTTTTATTCTGGTATACGTATGTTACAAAGTTTTCTGCAAAATGACAAACGAGAGGTCGTGAGTGGTCGATTTGTTTCATTTGAAAGGATTTCGCTCCAATTAAAAATTCTGCCACGAAAAGTAACATGCAGGAGGATGCATTCTTTCTGTTGTTGCGGAGCAGTCACTTAACTCAAAATCATCATGTCATTGGCTGATGCCTGATACGTTACCGATTTAAAAAGCTTCTTGGTATGTTTTGGCATGCTTTAAGTCAGAAAAGTCCATTCATTAGCTGAACCCAATTCGTCTTACTGCTTCTCAAGCATGCGTTCTAAAACAGGCTTTCAAAGGACTTTTGAGAAATCTAATACTTTGAAAGTATATATGTGTCGTGCTGGGACTTAGCATCCGGCACGAGATTTGTCGCACCACTAATGATTAATTTACAGAACACAAATTTTCCACAAATGCTTTGATTAAATAGGTACAGAAGTCTAGATGATCGAAGAATTAAAAGCAACCGCACTGCTTTCAAGAGCCAGTATGCAGTTCAACAATGATAAAAATATCTAGTGTGCTGCGTAGGCAGTGTTGAACGACGTGTTTGAAAAGCCAAAAGGGTGAAAGAAGTGCCGAAATGTAAGAGAAGAGGTAAAGACGTTTCGTTTTTAGAGCGTGAACGGGCCTGTTGTGTAAAGGGATGAACTGGCAAACGGAAGAGCTATTATCCGGTTATGCACGAAATATTCACCCATGTTAATTTCCAATTATCGAGTCTTTTACATGATCCTCTTGATTATCTCATAAGTGATTTGACAAAGTTTAAAACTATGGTTATACCTTTCGGGCATAGCCAGTGGTCGAATCAATAAAATGGTTCTCTATTTTTCCATCTTTTGATTTAATTTTGAATTCCATACACCTTTTCCAAACTTGCTTTGGTACTTTGCTTCGAATCCAAAACCACACGAAAGCTCTTTTTGTCACTGTTCCTCCATTGATTGATTTGCAATCTCTGGTACAGTAGTTCCTTCTGCCTCCTTTAGGACCAAAACATGCACAACACTAAAAAACGAAAATGGAATATAAAATTGTGCATGGTATTATCAAACCGCGTGGAACTGAATCATAAAAACGACCGCACTTTCTCTAACTACTTTTTAAGAAACTCTGGTAAAGCGTAGCCTCAGACTCGTGTGCTGATAAAAGTATCAGGATCCAGGGCCACTCCATGAGGTTCCTTACAAAAATTTCACATGTCATTTCACATGTGAAAAAACATGTGGAATTGGAACGTTTTCACATACGAAATAGGAACCTTTTCACATATGAAATGCAACATTCACACATGAAAATCAATTTGACATATGAAAGTTTCATTTCACATATGGAATTGAAACAATTCACCAGTGAAATATTATTTTCATATGTGAAATTGCATTTGAAATCTTTGTGATGGCGGCTTTATAAGCTGTTCATGAGACTGGATCAACATTTGAATTTAAGGGAATCTTATTCGAATTTGAACTATTTATTATTTTTCGATCCGTTCCAATTAAATGCCTCTTCATTCTTTACATGGAGAAATTGACTCAAGAGAAGTGGGTCGAGGAGTCAATCGGATCGAGGTGCAGGGTTGACATGACTTCTGAAGAGGATGGAAGTCGCATGATTTTTCGAGCGGATCGAGTTCTTTCTATCGGCTTCAGATTTCAAACCAGTCTCGTGTAAACAGCCCCTTAGACCTAATGGGAACAAGCTGTAACTAAAACCACATTTCAGAGTTGCCACATGCTGTGACATCGACTGCATTTCGGCGTATGTAGGATGTTGGATGCGTATGTAGGATGAACATTGCTTTTCATTCAAGAAACTTAATACCTACCTAGTTACCTACCTGCCTGCCTATCTACCTACCTACCTGCTTACCTACCTACCTACCTGCCTACCTACCTACCTACCTACCTACCTACCTACCTACCTACCTACCTACCTACATGCATGCATACATATATTCATGTATACACACAAATATACATAAAGAAAGAAACATACATACATACATACATACATACATACATACATACATGCTTACATTCGGGCAGTTCATTTACCTTTCCAATGTCGCATCCAACAAATGCCGTTGCATCATGTGTTACTCCAGAGAACGAGGAGCTTGCACTATAACTTCACACATAACATTAAAATTAACATTTGAATTTTTAACAATATTTTGAAGAGGAAAAATGACAGCTTATCTGTTTTATTACGGGAGGAAACTTCAAAGTTGAACTTAATAACTGAACCATGCATGGAAATGTGAGCTAAACTTACCTAAATGAGCCATCACTATGAAATTTGAATGAAAACAAATAGGCAAAGCCTTGTTTACAATCTTGTTGAAAACAGTTGTTCATTCTCCTCTGTACGTGAGAAAAAGTGACGGTCAGGTCGTTTTTTTGGTTAGAAGGAAAGTAATGCACAAGTTAAAATATTTTCAAATTTTCTAGTTATTCCCAAATTAAACATTATTACCCATCCAGAAAATGCACCAAATTTAGAGCAGCGAAAATCTCTCGTCACAACTGTCCCTGTGGGAATATCTTTGACCGATAAGATGTCACCAATTCCAGAGGAATAAAAGCCGCTGCAGCCTCCTTTACTGTCCATCAAAAGTCTTCCCAAATGTCGTTCTGAGTTCAATCTGTAGAACCTGTAATAGAAATATCGGTAATCACTTTCTGGGTTATCCTACATCGTGAGAGTCCTGTTCAAAAATTTTGTAGTATCGAACTTTCGAATTATCAGTGTTAGGGGAATTTCGGCACCAGGGCTGTCGAACATCGTGAACAAAATTAGTAGTTGTTTAAGGTACCGGATCACCAGGAAACAGTTCGCATGTATTACAGCATGTTTCCAGGCATAGATAGTTGGGAAGTAGTAACTGTTTAAAATCGGTTTGCGTGAGATTTTTGATTATTATAGTTCTAGGGATTACGTGCCAGATTCTTGTTGTCTAAATAGGTTTCTGATAGTTCGAAGTTTTACATTTATTAATTTTAGACTGGGAGCAGTTTCGAATAATACCAAGAGTCAGTAATACCACGATTCATCTGTTTTGACATCTTTCTGTCACCCTAATGTTTTTTCATTCTTTTCTTCTCATGGACATCTATCACAGCTATACACCTTCACCACCCATGAAAACAATTATGTCTTATTACAAACTTTATTCATTTTTACACCTCTTCATTTAAAGTTTCTGAACGTTATCCTAACCCAAACCTTAATCATAACCACTAACACTAACCCTTAACCCTGGCCCTGAACCTATCCCTAAGCCTAACCTTTAATCCCTAACACCTAACCCTAGGACACACCCTAGCTCTAATCCCTTATTAACATGTATTACGCAACCACCAACTTAGAGTGTTGATGACTCACCACGATTTGTACCGAGATCCAAATACCTCAATTTAAACATTATGATTTATTTTTACTTTCGTTTTATAACTCAAGGATTCAGTGATGTAAATCCTGCAGAATGGTGAACGTATCCACCCAACAACTCCCACTTTGTGGCAAAGTTGGGATCATACTCTTCAATCTATAGGTCTACTAAAGCAAGAAAACAAGCAAGAAAACTTATAAAAATTAATATTAACCTCTTCAGAGTTTTAGCTACGCTTCAACTAAGTTTTAATGAAACGTATTTTTCACCATCATGGAATGCTACTATATCCATATTAATAATTTACATGAAAAAGTTTCTTGAATCTGATTGGCTAAGAGCGGTGCACCTTCAAGGTAACACAGTGCCGAATACAGTAATTTCCACCCGCACGATAAGTGCTTTTATTTATACTGGATAACCCTATCAGCTATCTGAGCTGGTCTCCCAAAGAGGTCCAGTAAGGGCCTACCCTCATGGGTCCAGTGTTATGACAGGAGGAAACCGGAGGACCCGGAGAAAACCTGCGATGCTTGGTAGAGTCAAACTGGGCAACACTCTTCTCACATGTGACCGAGGCAACTTTTAATCAGATTACTGCACGCGGCCGGAATCGAACCCTAGTCACAGTGGTGAGAGACACGTGCACTACCACTGTGCCACCAGCACCCCCAGGACAATGGTGTATCGAGCGGGAATATAGGGGACACGTGACACCGTAGATGAATGTTTTATCATCTATGTGGACTCCAATAAACGTCCAAGAATAGAAGAGTTCTTATGGCAGGGATTCCGTACACGATACCATTGTATGAAACAATCCGCTGCTGAAAAACTTTGTCTCCCCAACCTAGATCTAAGTCATTGCTCTGCTCCCTCAAAAATGAAATCCAAGGCACTCCTCCGTTTGTGAAAAGAGTCTCAATTGCGAAAGACGTGAGCAAGTTAAAGTGTTCGATGGATCGAGAAGCTTTTTATGCTTCAGGAACTTCTTCGATAACACGCTAGAAGTTGGTTGTCTTGGGAGCACACTATAAGGTCATGCTTCGACCAAGGGTCCCCTTACTAGCCCGAGTTAGTTTTCAACCCAGGTCAACCCGTCTACGAACAAATCATTCATAGCGTTTACATGTTGCCCTGGTCTATGAGCTGACCCGGGTCTCCTTCCACGAAACTCAGGTTGAACAAGTTGATTTTGTCTTGTAAACATGGCGTTATATCAACCCAGGTCAACATTTTCGCGCAAACAAAATTGGCTGAACTTGGATGAACAGTAAAAAAGGACAGTGGGTTTGGAATGAAAAATGTTTTGAACCACAATGCCATCGCGAGAGCCCTGGGCAAAGCGGTCAGCCCGGGTTGGTTTTTCCTTTCACCCGAGCTTGTGTAAATGTTGGATAAGCGTCAACCCGGAATGGCAACTTGACCCAAGTTGACAGCCAGCCCAGATTAGTGTAAAGAGAACCCAAATCAGTAATCCGCAGTTCGATTACCGAGATCTTGTTTATGACCTGTACTCCCCAAAAATAACAGTAACTTTTATTTTTAGTGGATACTGTCTGGTATTTGGGAGTATTTTTAATAGATGGCTAAGGTTGAAAGGATACATTTCAAGATCCGGAAAGTCATTCTGAAAGTATGCAGCGTCAGGTTTAAAATTACAGTAACTTCTTCAAAATTTTCATGATTGAAGATTCAGGTTGAGTGGCAGATTATTTGCAAATAATAGAAACAGCAACATAAGGCTCAAAAATGAAGCCTTTGGCACATCCCCCAGAAGTGTAGGTGTTGCAGCAAGAATAAAAACTTGTTGGCGATGGTTTTTCAGGTAAGAACGAGACCTCTTTAAAAACTGCCAGCTAATCCAAAGTCCCAAATTCTGAGTGTAAAAGACTTCAATGACTTGCTTTGCCCAACGCTTTTGATCCATTCAAGTAAATTACATCAATCTACTTGTTTTTCCGATGTCTAATTAATGTTCTATATTATCTAGAGCTACGACGATTTGCTTGACAGACCATTTTTCTGTTATAAAGTTAAGGTTGAAAGAATTTAGTGATTTGACTGAAAACTTGCAATAGACATTGATGTAACTGAAAACGCACGTTTCCATCACTTTTAAAACCAGAGAAATTGGGGAGATTGATTGGCAGTTTTTTCTACATGCGCCTTGCTTCCCCTTTAATGAAATGCATGGGGGCACATCAGCAAGTTTCAAGTCGTGTGGTTGAACACCAGCAAGCCGAGATTTGTTGAACAGAACGCAAAGCGACAAAGCTATTTGAGAAGCGATATTTTTAAGTAACGACCCGGAATTTTGTCTGGCTTAGTCGGAATCGTCTGCCAATTGATTCTTTCCAGCGAAAACAGACTAAATGCAACTTTGAGAATTGTATGCATAATCAAAATTAGATTAGCGAAGCACAATTTTAATAGCGAGCTTTGCTTTTGTACAGATTCGTCAGCACGGAAGTGATAACCTTTGGGGATAAATAATGCATGTCCCTTAAACCCAAAATTTTGAGGAACATTCTGTTGGGTCGACATTGGTAACCTTATCATTCCGAACTGAAATAACTCTTTTTGGTCCAAACCCACTTTCTCATTTTTTTTCCGGCTAACGTTAGACGATTTTACTTTTCAAGTGGAGACGTCTTGGGCGGAAAGGGCTGATATTTTGCTGATATTATAAGTTTATATATGATATTGACTTTTGAGTATCTCAAGTTATCGCTGTTCATAAATCATTTTTGTGAATTTGACAACTTGCCCGATGTTGTCATGAATTCTGGCTCCGAATGTTCATTAATCGATCGTCCTTAATCCTAGATTAGTGAAAATTCAACAAATAAAATTTCAAGCAGATGGTCAAGAATGTTGAAATTTTTTGAACAGATTTTTGGGTGGGTTGAAAAAGATTTTATAAAGTAACTTTGAACTATGCTGGTCCTTCACAATATGTAACACTAAATAGCTGATTAACTCGTAATCCCAGCTAGATCGATGCTAGTCCAAGAGCGGAGATTTGGAGGGGCAAGGGGCTCGACATTGGTAAGTTTATCATTCCTAATCCGATCTTTCTTTATCTGACACTGGCTAACATCAAATGATTTTTCTTGCGAAGGAGAGATGTCTCGGGCCATTGAAATGTTAGGACTCAATCTCTTCCCATGGGTATTTTGCCTCCACATGCCTGCATAGAAGTAAAATCCCCTTGGGACAAGGTTGGGTTAAGAGTATCTGAAATAACTCTTTCTGGTCCAAACCATGAACTTTGTCATTTTTTTCTGGCTAACTTTAGACGATTTTACTTTTAAAGTGGAGATGTCTTGGGCGGAAAGGGCTGGTATTTAGCTGTTCTCGGCTAAAGGTGGGTAGCAGTCGAGTAACCTAAACAGAATAGCCAGAATGCTATTCTTTCTTTGTGAGCTGGAATAGGTTCCAGAAGTAAGCAAAATTATTTGAGTCTCAAAAGAATGCGCCCTTAACACTTATCAAATAGACGGGCACGTTTATGTATAATTACGGTTTTTTCATTCATACCAATGTGCCTTGGTGTCTTTAAAATCTGAGCTGTTTGAAACTTGAATACCAAAGTCAAGAACGTCAAAATCGCCGAACGCGTTTGACCAATGAGGAGGACCTTTAGGGTCAACTGGATTGGAGTTAGACGGAACTGTCAAGGTATCTGGACTATCCATCATCCCAACTAACATAAATCCACCTCCATCCGTGTGCACATCGCACCAAACCTGGCAAAAATATATTAAATTGGGTGTCCTTTCATTTCCTCCTTTTTTGAAAACATGTTTTCAGTTAATGGGCTGTTATGCTCGGCTATTAGTTTTTCAAACTACAAATACTAACGTATTATAACACAATATGTTATAATATAATATCAATTATATTATTAATTATAATATAATAGATCATAATAACACAACACCCCTTACCGTTTGACTTGAAGCTAGATTCCATAAAATAAATATCATATAACTTCAACCCCTATGCTTATACTATCCATAAAACTATCCATAAATGCAATAAGTAGACATGTTCGCTTTCAATTCCTGCAGTTGTAATAATTTCAGAGGGGCCCTAGGGAGGTTAACTACCCTCATCTGCCAGGATAAATAACATTCATAGCTACAAATCAGAGGAATCGGGTATGAATTGCAAAAAAACTCTTGGACAATATTCCATGGCCTATTTGCTGTGGCTGTACTAGACATTTCTTACTCGGGGGTACACCACTCAGCAAGGAAAAATCTGGGAGCACAAAAAGTCGAATGCCACTGAAAAAAATAGGAGCCACAATACTCGTAATGTAACGTAAATTTTTTCATTTGCCCTATAAGACGATATTCAAAGTAGCATAATTTAATGTAGTATAATTTACAGTAATACGGACTACTGGTTTCGGTTGTGAAGAGCGTGTACATGAAACCACATTGGGGAGCAGAGTAGGTGCAACAAACTTTTGAAAGGGTGTATGCTCCCCTTTCCACTTAGCGATGTCATAGCCTATTTTCTCACTCTGTTTATGTAATTTTTTATAAAAAACGTCAAAGACCTTGGTTTATATGCATCAGTCAACGAGCCTTTATTTTCTCACAGCTAGGTAAAATGTATAAACCTGCGATCTTCTAAACAATTCTACCGTTTATTTTCACGACGTATAACATATTGTGGCTCTGTAAGTTTGAACAATCATGATTTAGTAATCGTATTTTTATGAATTCACTGAAAAATGATGCGACCTCTTATCGCAAGTCTGTCTTACGTCATCCGATTCCCGGAAATACGTAAAAAGGTTAGTTATTCAAACACTTATAACGATATTCAAAAATATGCATGTACAGATTAAATAAACCTTGTTACCGACATTAAGTTTGATATATGATGTTGGCTTTTGAGTAACTCGAGTTATTACAGCTCATAAACCATTTGTGTAAGTTTAACAACTTTCCCAATGCTGTCATGAATCTTGGCTCCGAATGTTCATTAAGCGATAGTCCTTAATCCTGCATTAGTGAAAATTCAACGAACAAAATTTTGAGCAGATGTCCTGAAGTGTTGAAATTTTTTGAACAGATTTTGGGCGGTTGAAAAAGGTTTTATAAAGTGACCTAGAAACTATGCTGATCCCTCACAGTACGTATGACTAAATAGCAGATTAACTGGTAATCGTAACTAGATCGATGTTATTCGGCCTCTATTCGGCTTTTGGCGTTAATTGGCCTTCAGACCTCGTTTATCGACCACACTTCTTTTCTGCATTGTGTTTTATTGCCCGTTGCTATCAATTTTTTAACACAGCTATTGTTATGAATGTAAGAAGGGCAAACAACAATAGGATTAATGGCTTAAGACCAAAAGAATAGAACTCTGATAATTAACTGCTTGTGTTATTCCGCTTTCCAGCTTCCTTTTTTTGACTTCCACAACTTTGTTTTTATGAATGAACTATCCTTGACGAGCCAGTACTTGACAAACTGCAACAAGCATTAGTCTTGAGTCAAATGTAGATGAACTTATTAACTGCAGTGAATAGTCTCTTCATTTGAACTTTAAATTTATACACTTTTCCGATCGTATATTTTGAGCGTAGTCTTTTCGTATAAACCTTAGGACAAATTTAACACGAACAGGGCTCTTTTAAATTACCCTAGCTAAACTTTGTCGTGGGGACGCTTCGTAATCAATTTTTTCGTCTAGTTTATACAACCATTAATGATTTCATGAATGGAACTGTTGTTGATCCCTAACGGAGCCAGGGCAAAAGCGATCGTATTTATAATAATATTCTTTAATTAATCTGGTAGGTTTCTGCCTGGTCTTCCCCTAGATCATTAAAATCGTCTGGTATTATCCAGTGTAAACTTAAAAAGTTGCCAAATGACAACAGTGCCAGGTAAAGGTTTAATTATGACAGTAAAACTTTCAAAATATGTTTAAATGTGCTTGACTTAACCATGGCCGAACCACTCTCTGCCAGTCCACTGGCCCTATGCAAAAGATTGAGCCCAAGTGCAACGAAAGCTGTAGCACAAGCACTTGCAGAAACAAAGTCGCATACACGCTCACATGCACAAATACAAGCCAAGTACCTACGTAACCGCAACAACAACCACAAGAACAACCTCAAGGACTATCGAAGCACAACTGTAAACACTTAGGCGAGCATAATCTGTCAAACAGAAACCAAAGTACAAGTACAAACAAGTACAGGCACAGAAAGTGCAGGCAGAGCCTTTGGCAAAGGCTTAGCCACCAGATAGATTAAAATAGATAGATTAAAATAGATAGATTAAAATAGATTAAACAAACTGCGACAACTCCACTTCGGGATTATTACTCTCGCTCGCAGTTTCGATTGCAAACGTTGGGGTTCAAGACATATATACGTACCTTAACTGGTCTGCCTTTCTTGGAGAAGATCCAATAGAATCCATCTTTGGCTTTCGGCAAATTATCAACAATGTCCGAGCAATCTCTTGCTGGATCAAATATCTCACCAAGAGAGGGTGTACCTGAAAATGTTATTGACCTCATAGCTTGGTAAGACAAGTAGGGTTATCAGCGATAGATTTTTAATATGCTAAGAGGGGAAAAAAAGTAATTTGTCGGTTTCCAAGCAAATAATCCAGTATGTATGTTACATTACCGTCCAAAAATGTCCATCGGTAAACGCCATCTTTTCTCAAACAAACTAACAATCCATCATTTCCCAACCTGTTTTGGTACAATTGGCGTTGTCCTCGGTTGGTTTTGTTACATTTTGCTGTGAACTATAAAAACAAAATGGAAGGATCATAACACGTCAAAACGGCAAGATTGAGTTCTCTTAGCCATTAACAGATGATTATTTTAAAAATAGTTTTTCGGTTTTTATCATATGTAGTAACCAACCGATTTTGTTAATTTGTGAAGTAGTAGTCTTGGCAGACGTACCGGAGAGTTGCTTTTTGTTATGACGATATTGACAAAAATTAATACGATGCTGCAAAGTGTGAGTGATAAATTCATCTTGCAAATACGAAGTTCTTCACTGCTGTCTTGGAAGTACTGAGTGTTTGGTAGGGATGGCTCCTTTAAAAAACCTATTGCCAAACACGTCACAGGAGCTTGCCCAAACGAGAAATAGTCGTTTGTTTACGATATGATGGCCTTCTTAGAAAACAGAAAACAGGTAAAACATGTTTGTCTGATCATATGTAACGTATTTGTCGAGGGGTTGCATCTGACATGGTTCGATATTTTCTCCTTTACGAAACTTAATTCATAACAGATGTGGATTGTGACTCTAACTAGTCGGCAATAAAAGAACGAAAAATCACCTGGGGTGCGCGTACGTGCATTCCCAGGTAGTAAATTGAATGTGAGCAGGAACAAAAAAGAAAACCCAGAGAGGTCCGCGTGCAGAGGGACACCTGGCCCAGTTGCCCTTTGCAACTGCTTACAGGGACTGGTGGGGGCAACCATGTGCTCTGCAAATTAAGAGAAGATATGGTAACACTACGATATCTAATATTTCTATTTGAATTTATTCTATCTCCGTAAGTAAATCATGTAAACAAAGCAAAAACAATATAAAAAAGGCAAAACTGGTTTAGTTTTAGCTAAATGCACGTAAACTCAAGGAAGGAACGGGAAGATAGATGGAATAGACATATATATTTTCAGACTTAGGCATCAAATTTAAGTAAGAGTTAAAGCCCGAGAACGGAGGCTTTACGCCAGATACATTCCGAAGGCGTAGCCCGAGGGCTGTATCAGGCGTAAAGCCGACGTTCGAAGGCTTTAACTAACTTATTTCATGATAAGATGCATTTTCTAACAAAAGGATTTCATTTGGAAAAACATGTTTTTGACATGTGAATGTATAAACATCGGACTGAAATAAAATGGTTGATTGGCATTTAACAAAAGATTAATGTATTTGCTGAAAGGATTTTACAAGTAGTGATTTTTAATATCAATGCAGTTTTTTTACTGGAGATCGTCTTACAAATGATCAGAGTTATTTGCATTTGGTTGAGTCGCAAGTAAGGAGGCTATGAATTAAAAAGTTTATCACGTCATGTTTTCGGACCAAAATGTTCGCTCTGAATTTCATTGAAATGAAAGAACTTTTTGCTCATATTGCAAACGACGAATCAATTAAAGAAGGGAAAAGATGACAATTTGTCAATAAATAATTTCAAAGATTAGAGAAACATTTCATTTGTGAAGGACGAAGAGCTGGAGAAATGGAAGGCATTGAAAATTACTGCAAATACTAAGATCATGTCTGCTTGGGGAGTTCGTTGTTGGGCTGAATTGGCAGGCGTATGTAATGTGAAGTCTAAATCCGTTAAAGAATAGTTTACCGATCGATATGGGAAGAAGCACTTTCAGTGAGATTAAGAAATCTTATCAAACTTATAATATTAAGAGGAAATTTCCGTTGTTTTTGAGAAGTGTACATTTTTCGTTTCGAAGGATTTTCACGTATTTTCAGAAGGAAAATGTCGAAGTTGTTAGAGTTGGTGTATGTAACGTTAAAATCTTAAATTGTGTGCAGAGGAATTATACATTTAGTCAAAGTGAGTTTAGTAAATTAAATAAGGTTTCGAATTATAAATTCAAGGGATGTATATGATTTCCTAGGGATGTATACATATACATCCCTGGGAAGCTCAGCATACATCCCTTGAATTTATAATACAACATTATACTTAATTCATCAGCCCCACTCTTCCCTGCTGAATATCAAATTCCCTCCCCGGGCTATCAGTCGCTTGATTGTTTAACGAGTATGTAAGCTAAATAAAGGATCATGAATTACAAAGAAAATGCCATCAATCATGAAATAAAAGCTGTTATTGCCTTAAATTACGGGAACCACTGAGTATCCTGATGAAATACAAAACGATAGTAACTCCGAATATTTTCAACATATTTATTAATGAAAAAAATTAAGCTGTTTGGTAGTTCGCATATTTTTAAAAAAATAATACTGTTAATCTTCTTATTTTGGCGCCATACAGATTAATTAATCATCTTAACTCTGACGAAAAGCTAATCAAGCAATTCTTGGTAATCCAATTCTTGGTAACGCAATTCCTAGTATAATGACACAAATATATTATTGGCACAAAATCGGAGTAATCGTTAAACAGTTGCAACTCCAAACAAAGGTAAGAAGTCTTACAAACCAGCTATCTTAGGGTTTTTTATCTCTCACAATTTTTTTTAACTGTGTTATTGGTTGTCTACGACAAGCAATCTCAGAAAAATCAAATGTTAAACCGTGTCAGACTACTTCTTGACAAAGTGATACATCACATGAATACACCAGAATATTGTTGTTGTCAGTAGCGTAACGGACTATGGTCAGGGTTAGAGCAACTCCTAAGGGCTCCGACCTCTAAGGGGCCCCTGATGAATCTGTAAAGACAATTGAGAATTATAGTCTTGAAATTGTCTAAAATAAGTCTATAAAAACGGGGGTGACGGGGGCCCCCGAACGAAAATCTCCTAAGGGCCCCCAGTAGTTCCGTTACGCCACTGGTTGTTGTGTTGTGATTAACATATGGTTTTGTTTTTTTTATAGATGGATAACGAACGTTGCTCTTGGTGTAACATGCATTTATTTTTTAAAGAATTTCACTGTAACCGTTGCAAGCAAAGTATTATATTATGTCATTGGTGCTATATTCACAACTTTAAATTTGTTTACGACACTACATTTAGTCAGTGTTTAAAAAAATTTGGGGATGTTCAAATCAGTTCAGAAAAGATTAACTTTGATTAAGAACAACAACACATTCTGTTTATTCGTTATTCTTTATCTTTCCCCTTTTTTGAAGAGCTGTTCTGTAATCAGAATATTTGTCCACCCAACGATGACGCAGTTGGTATGACCAGTAACCCAAAGGCCAGAACAAGTTCTGGAGTCCAATAGAACCAATGTAGTAACAGCAGGAACTCTCTTGGACAAGAGCAACATGACAGTAAGTGTTTGAATTTGATTACACCAATATTTCATGTATTGTTTGTTTTCAGAAGAAGGTTGCAAAAAAGATGAATAACTCACTGTCTGGTTAATAAGTTGCTGTCCGAAATACATATTGTATTTGCATCATGTGTTGAGTGAGACTATTCAACGGAACTGCAGTCGAACCTTATAAAATGATACAAGAAACAAAATTTAACTTTTCAAGCTTGCCAGTACTTGTATGTGTTTCTTGAAACTTTGAGCGATTTTGAAGGCACATTGATTTATTGCAGGGAGATGGAAGTGCGACTAGACTGGATCTTACCTTAAAATTCCAGGAAAATGTTTATGGACCAAGAAAAATGTTTTTCTTAAGGTTATGTCGGTTGCGCGTTCTGCAGCTTCACTGAATAGTCTTCGTTTTATAAAGATGAGAGCCCAGCTCAGGATTTTTATTTGGAGAACCATAACGACAGAAAAACGCAAAGCATTTAAAACAACTTTACTAACGTTTCTTTGCGAACGTGCAACATCTTCAGAGTAACTATTTACAAGTGTGACAGAAGCCTATATATCTATTTACATGTGATGATAAGTAACATGAGAACTAACCCACAGGATTAAAGTAACAAGATGTAAGGTAAACTTTCAAAATTTGTTTAAATGTGCTTGACTTAACCATGGCCGAACCACTCTCTGCCAGTCCACCGGCCCTATGCCAAAGATCGAGCCCAAGTGCAACGAAAGCTGTAGCACAAGCACTTGCAGAAGCAAAGTCGCATACACGCTCACATACACAAATACAAGCCAAGTACCTACGTAACCGCAACCACAGCCAGAAGCACAGCCTCATTCGATGCAAGTTTCTTTCCCGTCAAAGGCAAAACCCCCATATGTTCTGAGATTCGCGTATGAAAATGCCTGCGCGTTTGGCCGAAATACAACGCTCTGCAGCATTGACACAAGTCTTTATAAATAATACGCGATCTCATCAACTTGAAAATTCGGTCTTTGAAGGAAAAGAAACCTGACAGTCGTCTGCCTGACTGAAAGATGAAACGTGAGGTAACATGTGGGAAAGCAGAGGAACATAATTTCGCAATTTGAGTTCGGATTTGTAAAGAGTGTGAACCTGTGAAAAGGAGAGGAAAGTTGGCGACAGTTTTATCAGGCATGTTTGAATTTGGCGTGGGCAGACTAAACAGTTTATCGAGGAAACCTCTAATGCAGTTTGTTTTCCTTCAAAAACCGAATTCCCAAGTCGAAATTCTTTAACATTCCTGGTTACATGTTATGATGAGTTGTCCTTGCTATTCCTAGATTGGAATCGTGCTGAGTTATGTGTCCGACATCACAAAGTAATCAATCGTACTTGTCTTAAATGAGGCACATATTTAAATATATATCTGAAAATCAATTCGTGAACATTTGTCGTACGAGAATTAAATTTTGCAGTGTAAGCAATTGACGGTTTTCTTGAATGTTACAAGAACGTTGTATGAACTTTAAGTTGTAAGGTTATTCTCAACGTTATTAGGCCGTTCGTGGGAGTCCACAAAATGACGTCCCCACAACGTGGAATTACAACGTTGTACAGATTTTCGTCCAACATCACAACTTTGTCACAACGTGATTGTGCTAGCTGTGTATTGACCACTTTCGTAATGGCAGGTGTTTAAAATATTCTTTTATGAGCAATATGGCCTCATTCTGGTGTTTGTAATTCAAAAGAACCTTTGCTCGCATGGATAGTGAGGCTATTTAAGATGCATATAAAAGAATACTTAAACAAGCTGCCGTTATAAAAAGGTCATATTGTCATCGTAACAAAACTGAGAATTCTTCGAAATCAATCTCAAAAGTTGCAGTCCTCGAATTCTTTATCAGGGTTGGGACACATCGGGCACCAACTCGTGGAAACATGTCGCAGTGAAATTTCCCTTTTTAGACGCACGAGGTGACTTGTAATGGAAATTTTATTCAACTTGATTGACAGTTTTAATAGATAATCACTCATGGTATAGGAAGGGATAGTGAGCAGATGACTTGTTGCAAATTAAATGACGCTCAGTGATTGGCTTTCCTAAAAGAGTTCCTGCATTGTAGAGAATTGTTGCATAAACAGTTCACGCGAAGGGACATGCCGCGTAGACAATTCTAACCCTGCTACTTGTTACAGAAATTCAAATTAATTCGAACTCAAACAGCAAATAGTGGAAACAGAATTTGGTATCCTATAGAAACATTTTGCATTAAGCATATGGGGGAATATGTCCCTTAGACACGTTCTGCACCTTGTGTGCGCGACTTGAAGCCTGGTGCGTCCCAGACTTTAGCCCTTGAGGAGCCAGAGAAGCTAAAGGGTGGTCGCAAATATGAAAGTTTATCACCACAGTCTTGGAAGTACTGAGAGTGTTTGGCTGGGATGGCATCTTGAAAAGATGTATACCCAAACACGTCACAGGAGCTTGCCCAAACAAGAAACTGTCGCTTGTTTACGATAAGATAGCCTTCCTAGAAAACGGAAAACCGGCAAAACATGCTTGATCACATCTACCTTATTTGTCTTGGGAAATAATAATTGGATGTGCTTTGATATTTTCCGCTTTGAGAGATTTAATTGTCAGCAGATGATAATTGTGACTTTAACTTGTTGTCAATAAAAGAACGAAAAATTGCATGAAGTGCGCGTGCGTGCATTCCCAAGTAATCTTTAAAGTAAATGTGAGCACAAACAAAAAAAAAGAAGCAAGCCCAGAGAGATCCTTTTGGCAGCGGGGATAGCTGCCCCATTGCTCTTTGCTTAAAGGAGTAGGTGTCTGCCCAACGAATTAAGAGGAGACGATACTATCACGATATCTTATACTTCTTTTTTATTTTATTTTGGTTTTGTTTTTGCCAAAGGCACGAAAAATAGAAGGCTGGAACCGGAACATAAACTGAAGATAAATATTATAGCCCAGCCAATTTAAGGCGTGACATAACGACCAATCAAGGGTTATAAAAATTTATTGCTAACGTTTCTGCGCTGCAAGGCAACGAAACATGAGCGATAAAGTTTTGTAACCTTTGATTTGTGGTCATGTCATGCTTTAAAGTATTTTGCAGGGCAGTGATATTCATCTTTTAATTACGTTCCCCGCCTGGTATATCTATCGCCACAATTTTGAAGGGATATAAATTGAATCGAAATATATATTAATTTTCAGACTCTAGCGTTAATGTTTAAAACCTGTTATTGACTCACGGACAAACATTCAGAGTGTTCATCTTCCTGTTATGATGTTGATTTAATAAAGACAGCTAGAAGGCTGCTCTAGCTGAACTAAATATTTCGTTTCGATTGCTTGTTAAGTGAAGTGAAAGTGCCCTTTATCAAGATTTTGCCCCTATTGCACCGGGCTACTTCCGGCGCACGTGCTCCTGATTGATGACAAACCAGAGAAATAGCCAACCATCAACACATAAGCGAATCATGTCATCGCTCTTCTTCACTGCGGACTCCAATGATACTTGATCAAGGTCCTGCTCAAACTTGTTCCAATGTTTATTTCACTGTGTACACCCTTAATATCAACACTCAATAATCTCGACTCGGTTTTTAGGTCATAAGATCTAAAGATGTATCTACACCGGACTCGAGCGACGCGAATCACATGGAAACATGTTCTTATTTTTCACCCCACACCCGCGCAACGAAATGAAGGACAAGTCGGAAAAGAGCAACTGAATTAAAACTATGCAAGAGCTGCCAACAGAGATCATAGTCACGACAGACCAAATCACAAATATGAACGATATACTTATGAACGAAATATGGACGATATACTTATGGAACATGAAGTAAGAAGCAAACCCCGAAAAACAAAATGTTATAAATTAAGTTCGGCAATATCCTTTGAAGGATAAATTTTTCGTATAAGGCCAATCTACGCACTTGATTACGGTATGCTCCTTGTTTTTTCATTTCTTTAATTATTTCGTGTATTCACGGCCGTTTCTGCTGTCTTTGACGTATTTGACAAAAAAAAAAAAAGAGAAGGGCTACTACTTGAGGAATCTTCGTATTGGAGATCTTCGTTCAGGAGGACTTTATTTAAGATTTCACGCGTGGTCAAAATAAGCGCAATGTATTAAACTAACTGTCCCTCGTGTCTGGTGTAGATGCGCCTTAAATTTACTTAATTGTATTTCAGCACGGGCAAACTTCGAATAATAGGTTGGCACGTTTCTGGCAGAACTTCACAGGAGTAGAACCAGATGACCTCATGACCAACCAGTAACCTTCGTTAACTCTTTCACTGCGGGAGCTCCCCTTTTGTCGAGTAAATTGGTCTGGCGTTAGCCAGAGTAAAATAAAGGAAGTCTTATCCCACTGGGAATGTATTAAAGTCCGTCGGCTTAGCAGTTGTCTCTTTCGTAAACGGTCTTTGCCATCCTAATGTTTTCCGGTTCCCCAAGTGTACCCTCCGTACCCTGACTGTATCAAGTCGCATAAACAAGAAACAATTCAAAATATTTCACCTGGTTTCTTTCTTTAACTCTAAATTCAACGACAGATTATCTGGGTCACCTCACCCAAACAGAAGCCCTAATCTAACCGTCCCAGTAGCGGGTTTTCCGCCTCAATTACATCCTAACTTGACCAATTTTAACTTTTTGATTCGTACGAAAGCTCGAAGAAAATGAAACACTGCAGCGTAAAAAACAAAACATTTTGAGTATAAAGGAAAGAAAATTAAAAATAGAAAACCCGGTTTCACCACTGATTCTAACCCTCTTGGTAGTGATCTCAACATTCAGTGGGAGTCCTCAGGGTACACTTGGGGAACCCAAAAAGGTTAGGATGGCCAAGACCGTCTGGGATGGCAAAGACCGTTTACGAAAGGGATAATAGCGTCGGCTTAGAGATTAGATAAGGAACGACTTATTCCCATTGATTCATGCAGAAGGCAACGTCAACGACCTGACGACACAGTACGATCAATTGATGAAAACGATGTCTTGAAATCTGGAAGAATGCAAAATTTGAAAAAATTGCTCCTGTTGAAACATCGTTGGTAAACAAACATTTGGGTACTTGAAAACGTTCCTGAGAAAAGAGATCTTCAGGTTAAAATGTTAACAGTAACTTGCTGAGTCTTGCTCCGTAATGTTTTTTGAGAGTGACGAGTTTTACACTCGGCATTCTAAGCGTTTTCAAAACTTCAAGCAGCAAGCGGGCCATGGATTACCTTTGCTTCGTTTCCCTTCGTTAATTACGCATTGGAAAACAATACGCTCATACGATTTCCTGCATTACGACTTTTTGGTTATTTCAAAATCTATTAAGTGTGAATCATACGTAATGAAATGCATTCGCTTGGTATAGTAGACTATTAGAACGTCCGACCTTACTCTCTCATGGACGCTATCTACACAGGCCAACCAACGAACTGAATTCATGATCACTTGTAATTTTAACTCATTCTTTCTCATCTTGAGTTACAGTTGCAACATACAAGTTACACAGAGGTCAGGAATAATGCAAAATTTATAACTTGCAAGATAAGTCACAAGGAATTAGACGCGTACAAGATTCTTAATGTCACTATTTAGTTCAACACACTGTAGTAACGAATAAAGTTACAAGTGTTTTTTACTTTGTAGAATCCAAGATTCATATCATTTTTAAACAAGGCATACATGTTGTCTCCACTCATTGATGTTCGGGATTAAGATTCTATACTTACACTAGATAAATCTATCAGCTATGAGTTTACTGCTCTCCTTGGCAGTCTACTAAGGGCCCAGTGGTCTTACAAAAAATACTTGGACAGCTGAAGGAAAATCTGGCGGGCTTACTCGAGTCAGACTGGACAACACTCTTCTCACGACGAAACTGATAACGTCCCCGATAGCAGTGGCGTAGCCGGCCAAACAGAAGTGGGGAGGACATGCAAGCGCCGTAGACGAGAGCCTACTAGAGGGTCCATACTCCGCTGGGAAAATTTTGATATCTGAGCCTGAGGTATCGTAGCCTGCGCGCAGTCCCGTAAAATGGGACTGCACGCTGGTTAGAGGTATCGTAGGAGCCCGGAAATACAAAAAATGTTTCATTCTTTAAAAATGGTTCTTTATTTCTGACAAATTTCTTCTCTGGAACAAAAAGTTGTTGAAATTACAATGGAAGTTTTCTGTTTTTAGCTAGTTTGAATGATTCAAGTAGGCTGTCCAGTTCGATCTTATCGGCTATGTCACGCTCTGTATTAATTTGAACAAGACTTTCAAGTCGTTCATCTGACATGGACGCGCGGAGATAATTGTTAATAATTTTTACCTTGCTATGCGCCCGTTCACACGATGCAACAGTGACAGGAAGAGTAGCAACAATTCTGACGAGGTCATACAGCTCGGGATACAGGCGGTTAAGCTCATTTTTGCCAAACAACTTCAGCAAAGTTGGAAGGTAAAGCCAACGCTCAGGTTTTCTCGCAGATGATTTACGTGATGCAATCTCTTTTGATCTCATCCATTCTTCATATTCTTTCTTCCATGCAGCAACTTCACTGGATTTCGAGAGCAAAATAAACTGAAGAGCTACCGTCTCAGAATTGATGTCGTATATGTTTGCCAACTTTCTTGCATTCTCAACATTTGCATCATTGAGGTTCTTGGGATGGAAGATGTTAGATAGTGCCAAGATCTCACAAGCTTGGGACGAAAATCTCTTTTCAAGCTCATTGTGTAGGCAATCAAGAAAAGGAAAGAAAAAATCTCTCTTCAACACCTCTTTAGGATTATCATCAAAACTTGTTTCGGATCGATTCACAGAAGCATCATGGTCTAAGATGAATGATCCATCGTTGAGGTAAGAGGGTATCGTACGCTGTCTCTTTCGGGAATGATTAGGGACAGAGTTCTGCAAATCATTCACGACTAATCTGTTTTTGGTGCAATAATCTTGCGCTTCAGTCAAAAACTCCTCCAATTTCTCCTCGTTTCTAAATGAAGATAGGGTCTTCTTAAGGGATTCCACACCAGATACAGCAGAAACTAAATCCATGTCTTAATGCTGAAAATACTCCGAAACTGATCTACTGAGAGAAAAGAACTTCTTCAACACGAAGCACGAGGCAATAAACTTGAGCCTTTGCAATCGTAAAAGCAAGCCATCGGCAACCGAGTCTCCCTCCCTTTACATTTTCTTTAGCATGGAAATGATGGCGGGCAGTGTGTTTAAGACAGCATCTAGGTTGTCAGAACGTGCAGTCCACCGTGTGTCGGAAAAGGAATGCAACGCCTGTTTTCCCTTGGATATGCCATGTAATTGGAGCTTTTCTTCGAACAATGCGTGCTTTTTTGGAGATCCCTCCAGATACCGGTATAAGGAACCAATTGTATCAAATATATCATTCACTGCAAGCACGTTGTTAACACTTTTCTCCAGCACAAGATTTAATCTATCAGCAAAACAATGGAAGTAGACCGACTTGGATGCTCGTGCTTTGCTGAGATGCTCTTGAACACCTTCGTCTTTTCCTGACATGTTACTAGCCCCATCAAATCCGTTACCAACCAAATCATTAATAGGGAAATTCATGTCCGCTAGTGTCTTAACGATAATATCACCTAGACTTTTTCCAGTTAAGCTGGTAACACGTTCAAGTTTAATGCAACGTTCCCAAATGGCATAGTCATAAACATATCTGACAATGATTGTCATAAATGCGCGTTTATGTGATGTAACTTCATCGCATTCAATTGAGTAATACTTGGCAGAAATGACTTCAGCTTTCACGGATTCTATGAATCAAACTACTTAAAATTGTAATCATATCATTCTGAATATCGGGTGAAAAATAGGACAAATTCAGCGGATGATTTTCCATCCAATTCGCTAAGCGTTTATGAAATTTTGCAAGAAATTTGAGCTCCTCCATGAAGTTTCCACAATTTGATGAGTTTCCCGACTCATTATGCCCACGGAATGCTCTGTTTTGTTTTGCCAAGTGTCTGACAACGTCAAAAATTGATCGAAGTATCTCGCGATTTTCTTCCCTTTCTTTCATTTTTTTTTGCTTTTGTAGCCTCAGCCTCCTTATAAAGGAGATTATCGACGTAATTTTTAGTACTTTTGAAATCCTGCAAACGTGTCATCGCAAAACATGTATACGTGACTTAGCATGTTTCGCTAGTTTTCCTCCTTCACCTGAGGCATTTTTCCAATTTCGGAAGCCTTTCTTTGTGAATATATCTTCTGAGCATCCAACTAAAAAAATAAAGTTTAACGGTTTTGAACGGCTTTGCAACTGCTTATTAAAGTCTTTTTAAGATAGAACTTTATATTGACAAAAAAACTAGTGACCTAACTGCGATATGCAACTCGGAGATTGAAAAAAGCTAATAAGTATGAATCATTAAAATTGTTTGTCAGTTTGAAACATATGCAGAAAAATCAAGTGTTTACTCCGTACTTACCAAGTGTTCCAAAGCACCTGCAATAATAGCAAAAGGCCGCATCTTTTTCCCGTGAATACTCCAACCAACAAAATTCATTGTACCAGCGACTTTGAGACTTGAACGTTCTGCTTCCTACGGTCGTCACTGGAAATTCGATTACTGGTCTGATAGGACCTAAATCATTTATGACTAGAGCTCGATTAGCTTCGTTTATAACCTCAGTAGCAGGATCGCGTATGCTAACATCTCCCATGTTTTTCCACTCCAAGTCTTATTAAATACATTTGGTTAAACTGAGAGGGGCTGAGTAGTAACTTTATGTAAGTGTTATGAAACATACATTCCATCAGCTGACTTGGTGGTCTGCAATTTATTATGAATTAAATGGAATTTATAAAACGTCAACCTAACCTATTGTGAAAATAGCCGCTATGAAAATTTAGACGAGCCGACAGAGGTGCTAAACCTGAGTGGCCAGGACGACGCTTCCTTTATAATTTCCTTATTTGAAGGTTGAAAATATTTTACAGTAATAATCGCAACAACTGACTAGAAACAGTTTAGTTTTAGATTTGACGTGAAGAGGAAAGTCTGTTATCTTTCTTGGCTGAACCAATAACAAGTACTTATAGTTTGTACATCATATAAATGTGTTATCATCAATGAAAACTTCCCGATGAATTGTTAATTTTTTCCCGACAAGGGGGCTAAGGTTCCCCAAAGGGAGGGGATGTCGCCATTATGTCTCCCTCTCGCGCCACCCCTATAGCAAGATCAGTTCTCTATTATTTCACTCTGACTAACGACTGAAGATTTTACTCGTCAAAGGGAGACATTCGACCGGCCTGCAGGATTGACGAGTAATATTGTCTGGCTTTAGTCAGAGTAAAATAACAAAACTGATCTTGCCCAGAAAGAGTTGATATAGTTATAACCCTTTCCAGGAAGGATGTCTCCTTTGGTAAGATCGTCTGGCATTAGCCATAGCAACATAATAAAAGATTTATCTTGTCGGAAAGTTAACACTTTCAAAAATCTCAAATGTAATTTCTCATACGAGATATTTTATGTGTGAATTGTTTCAATTTCATGTGTGAAATTAAAATTTCATATGTTAAAATTAATGTTCACATGTGAATCTTCCATTTCATATATGAAATACATGTTTTGATCTCCAACATTTCACATATAAAATTTCGAACGAGTTGATTTCATATGCGAATTTAGGTACTTCATATGTGAAAACCTTCCCATTTCATATGTGGAATAAAAATTTCATATGTGAAAATGTTCCAATTCCATATGATCTTCACACGTGAACTGATATGCGAAATTTTCGTTCGGGAAAATATCTCAATTAAGTCCTTCCCGGCTGGACCAGTCATCAATTATTCTAATTTTGTTATCGCCAGGTGATTTTGCTCGTCAGAGGGAAACATCTAGCTAGAGGGAATCATACAGCCAGAAAAGAATTATAACCGTTTTAGAACCGAACCCATGTCACAGATAAGAGACACGCACACTTCCACCATGCAACCAACTGTACCAAATTTGCAAACCACATTAAAAGTAATCACGTTAAAGGTAACGCCTCGATTCCACTATAGAGGCAGTTATATTAGCGTTCATACTGCTTACCAATAGAGCAATACTCTAAAATGGAAAATTTGTAGTTTAGTTTCGAGCTAACCCGGAGTCCAACTTGGCTTCGCTACTGGTACTCTTGTCTTTGAAGTGTCTAGTCTTTCATCTTATGTCCGATTCTTTGAACTCTATCACAGCTTAGTAACTTCGTGCTTTCATTGCGTAAAGTTTTATTCCTCCAGAAAAAGATCAAGCAATTGAACGTCGAATTCATGGCTGTGAGAATTCCCGCCCAAATCTGAAAGTTATTCGTCGACGCTGCAGGTTCGCTACAAGGTTTTACTTCGGTAAATTTAAACTGGTAGGCTACCATAACTGGACAATAACCAGTTATGGTAGGCTATTCATTGAGACGAGCTTTAAATCTCTTAAATGCTCTTTGTATTTACTAATGGATTGTTCATGTTGGATAGAACTGCCGGTTGGGATGATGAATCTTTCCCGTCGCTTTTTACTCACAATACCAAGAATCCTGGCATAAATTAGCATGTAAAGGAGGAAATAAAATGAGGTCATTCCAAAGCTCACGGTGACCGTGGAATAAATCATAAACAACCACCCAGTTAGAACGAGAATCCAAAGTAATCCAACAAGAAATAACGGCATTGGTTTTGTCACAGTTCTTTGGTGGAAATATGGATGGATTATTGCTAAATAGCGTTCAATGTTCATCCCTAACAGTGCACCGAATGATAAACCGCATAGAATTGCAAGAGGATATCCGTGCAGTTTGTCGTACACACAATCATGGTTTCGCGTAAGTTCACTGAGATTATACAAAATACCCAACGGGTGGACTACAGCTACGACGACCAAGTCTGTACAGGAAAGTACCATGATTGGAAAGTAGCAAACATTGTTTCGGAGTTTAGAAGAATACCAAAAAGTAAATATCATCAGGAAATCGAGGAACACTCCAACAAGAGCAAAGATTAAATTCACCATGCAAACAGCGATGATATTGCACGAAAGCGAACTGGACTGGAAAGGAGAGTAACATTTACTGGACACATGACAGAGGAATTTAGTTGAATTATTTACTGCCATATTTCCAATGACCATTGGAAGCAGACCTAAAGAATGTTTCCACTGTTGATGTCACTTCGGTTACACAAAGCCAAGTGGCTAGTAAACGCGAAATGATAGTAAAAAGACTAAAGCTGCAGAGGTGGATTCAGCCGATATCATGACAGGTTCCAAGCACTAAATGGGAAATTCTTCTGGGGGGTCTGGAAGCATGCTCCCCCGGGAAATTTTGAAACCTAAAGTCTCTGAGATGCCATCTCCTGCACTATGGGGGCAACTTTATGTACAACTGGCTTGCTTGCAAAAAGCCACAAAAGGTTCCTGAAAACACAACACATTATCAACTTGTAGAGCAAAATTTATTTTTATTCTGTTTTTCATATTATGAAAATAATAAAAAAATAATTGGTCAGGTATTAGGCATTAAAATGTTACCAGGCTCAACCACAATTCCTGACCTATGAGCCCATAGATGCTCTGAAAAGAGCAGTGTCAATGTACAGAAGGTTTAAGAAAAAAACAGGGAAAATGTTAATCATCAGAACATAATATGTTTACCATTCTCATTCATCTGGGATGCTGGGTTGCGAATAAGTAAATAATATCTTCCAAATTCAATTCCATGTCTCTGTGGGTGTACATGAGAGCCAAGCCATTTAACCATTCTTGCCCCATGGTGCTCCTCAAATAACTCTTCAGATTTCAAAGGGAGGAAATTGATCTTTCACATGAGCAAGATGTGACAGGGACTGTGGCCAGAATTTGAAGAGTTGTAAAGATATTTGGGAAACAAGCTGGATCAACATCCTTTAAAGTGCTGCTAAGCTTTGCAGGAATGTCTTCAGCTTTTTGTTTCTTCTCATGCCATAACCTTTCCCAAAGATCTAATTCAACAGACAGTCCAGGAATATTTGGTACATCTTGGTTGTAATGTTGACAGAATTCTTCAACATGAGATTTCCAGGTTGAAGGATTCTTTGACAGAACAGCTGGTACTAAAGAGAAGCCTTTAAAACATAGGTAAGCTTCAGTAGGAAAGCGTGATTCCAGTTGGTGTAGAGCATGTGCCAAAAAGACTTGAGTCAGTTTAATTCGGTAGTAATCCTGAGGAGATGATGATGGGCAGTTACTTCTATAAACTTGGCACTGAACAGTCCTAGGTCTAGAAGGTTGGATGTCAAATCTTTCAGAAAATTGGACAGCCTCATAAAGCCTGCTGTGGTGTTGATCAACATGGGCATGCATTTCTTCAAGAGCACCTTTGAGGGTTGAGATTTCTTGTTCAGCATCCAGGATGTCCATTTCTTCCCTTTGCAGTTTAACAGTTGCAGGTCTTGTAAGCCCAAGGATATACTTCGCTATGACCAAGGTTACAATGATCTCAAAAGTAACAGCATTTGTTAAGTCCTGCGCATCATCTCTGCTAGTAGAATTCCAATTACCAGCTCCAATAACACCATCACCATCTTTATTCAAAGAGATATCTTCTAAAGTCGCAAATACTGGAAGCAGGAGTTCAACCACCCTGTCAAGACCATGAAGACGAGCAATCCAACGAGTGCGGCACACGTCAATCAAAATTCTGCGATTGCTGTTTGGCAACAGTTCCTTTACCTTCTCAACCAGGTGGTGTTGTCGTTTTAGGGAATTAGTAAAAAATTCAGAAAGCTTTCTGACAGTTCCCATCATATTACGGACCAATGGTAATGTGCAAGAATTAGCAACACAAAGATTCAAGCGATGATTCATGCAATGAACATGAACAGCCTTTGGGAATTGACGTTGGGTTAATGTAGATGCACCAACATACCTGCCAGCCATGTTCCCTGCACCATCATACGATTGACCCCTGCAGTCATCCATGCTCAAGCCAAGGGCAGTAATCGAGTTGCAGATAAGATCTTTAATAGCTTCTCCAGCCATTTCTTCTCCACAAAGGTGAAATCCAACAAACTCTTCTCGTATGATTCCCGAAGAATCAACAAAGCGAAGAACAAGAGAGAGATTTTCTTGGTTGGAAACGTCAGCAGCTTCGTCGGCCATTATAGAAAACATTTTACTCAAATTAACTTCGGCGACGATCTTTGACCAAATATAACCTCCCACAGTCTCAATAATCTCGTTCTGTATGATTTTGGAAGGATACGTAGCATTTCGTGGCGCATTCTCCAGATGTTCTCTCGGTTTCTCGTCGCCGCTGTCAATTCGAAATGCGAGAAGGGCTTGAAAGTTTCCTTGGAGACGTTCGTCGTCAGGGATATCATCTATTCTTCCTCGAAGGAGGATGTTGTTTTGGCCACAAAAAATAACGGTCTTGATGATCGATTTTATCCTCTCTCGATTTTATCCTCTCGATTTTCTCTCACCTGAGCTTGCATCTGTTCATTTAACTGCTGATCGATCGGAACAACCTGGTTTCTCATCATCTTGGTAAACTCCTGCATAGCAATCACAGCCGCACTGTGTACATCCGACTTCCCAGACGAATGAATCTGAAACTTAGTGCATGCATATGTCCAGAACGTGAGTGGAGATTTAAACAGTCAGTCGAGCTTCGCACTGTTTTTGCCAAACTCCATTCCAAAACAAACGCAGGGTAGACAAAAAGCGCAGTCCAAGTACTTTGAATAAACCAGCCAAGGATTGCGTTCTAACCAATCTGGTTTAAACTTTCGATGTCGACCACCACTTTCCAGTGTCGAAGGAAAATTAAAAAGACGGTCAGGTTTCCAGACGTTCTGAATAAATTTGAATTTATCCGCGCCAGAAAATCGAGCGATCTCTTTGAAAACCAAGCCAATGTCGAATGGCGAACAGTCTTCCTTCCCGCAACCCGGGTTTCCTCGAGCGTGAAATGTCGCCATCGCTCATGAGTATTTATAAAGGCTGACAGGTTCACGAGCGGTTCACAAAACCTACGAGGCCAATCGAAGGCAATCTTGACAGGGTCCACTTAATTGGCTAACCAATCATGATGAGGTTTGAGCGGTTCACTTTCTGGTTAACCAGTAGTAGAGACGTTTGACAGGTTCCACTTAATTGGCTAACCAATCAAAGGAATTTTAAGCAGATCACAAGCAGTTCACATTCGGTTTGCTTCTTGCGCACGGTATTTAATCCGTCGTTCAAGACATTGCCAAAGAAATAACGGGAAAATAATTCCACTTTCAATAATATTGGGCTTTTCAAGCATAAAAATACCCAAATGATGCAACGGCATTTACATGTCCTTTACTTGAATTTTTTAATTAACATTTTTATCAAATTTTGACGGTTCAATGGAACCCATTGAACTAGTCTGGATCCACCCCTGTTCTCCCTTTTTGGTAGCTTTCTTGAGGAGCTGTTTGATAGTTTGAACCGCTCGTTCTACCATTCCGTTTGACTTTGGGTATTTTGGGCTCGATGTGGTGTGGATAAAGTCCCATTTTCTGGTAAATTCTTTAAACTCTTTGCTGCTGTATTGTGGTCCGTTATGAGAGACTACTTCGCGTGGTGTGCCATGTCTTGAGAATATTGACTTCAGTTTCTGGATGACTTGTTTGCTGCTGGTGTTGTCCAACTTTGCTATTTCTGGATAATTGGAGTAGTAGTCGACAACAATCACAAAGTCGTTGTTTTGAAATTTGAGTAAATCTGTTGCTATTTTCTCCCAAGGGTTCGTAGGAAGATTGTGGGCATCAGAGGCTCTTTCTGTTGGTATTTTCTATATTCCTGGCATACGCTGCATCCTTTAATCATTTCCGTTATTTCCATGTTCATCCTAGGCCAGAACAATTTTTCTCTAGCTCTAGATTTACATTTCTCGTTTCCCAGGTGTCCATCGTGTATTTTCTCTTTCATGTCCATTCTCATGGTCAAGGGAACTATCACTCGTTCTCCTTTCATCATGATTCCATTGGTTTCGGTGATTTCTTGTCTAAATGGAAAGTATGGTGTAAGTTCGACTGGAAGCTGTGCTTTGTGGTCTGGCCATCCATCTTTTCAGATATTGCTTAGCTTCTGTAGGACTTGGTCTTTCGCGGTTTCACGTTGAAATTTATTAAGCATCGTTTCGGATATCAGTAGATTGGATATTACCATGTGAACTGGGCTATTTAAATTAAGTTCATCTTCTGGTAATCGAGGTAAGTATGCTCTTGACAGAGTGTCCGCAACGGGTAAGTTTTTTCCGAGGGTATACTGTATTGTCATGTCGTATCTCTGGTGTTTTAATCTGAATCTCTTGATTCTTGGAGGGGCACTTGCAATTGGTTTTGAGAAGATGGGTTGGAGAGGCTTATGATCGGATTCTACAACGCAGGCTCAGACTGGCCAATGTGCCATTGTGCCATGGCACATGGGCCCCTACTGGGACATCGAAATGGGCCCCTGACAATACACGCCTATATAATATCAAATTTGAAGGAATTGAAGGAATTATTTAATTCGCACATTTGTGAAATGAGTGAAAATTAAGGAAAACATTTAAGGAAGTTTAAAACAGGCCAACAGGCAATAATAAACCAATTTAGAAGGAATAAAGGGCCGGGGAATGAGTTGGAATTTAAGTACTTCGGACCAGCGGTTAAATAATTTATTCAAAATGGCTGCCCTGGTCACAGTTCAGTGGTTTCAACTTTCAGGTGAGGTTATATAAACATTCATTTAATCAGTTTTTTTCATTTGGCATATTACGAGATTTGAAAATAAACGAATACTAAGAACTTGAAGTGTTAAATTTTTAGTGAAATGAAGGAAGACAATTGAATTATTGAAAAGTTTAGTTTCGGTTCAATGGCTCAACGTGTCAACCATGAATCATAAATATTACCATATCATTTGATTTGAACGTTAAGTAAGAACTTTATGAAAGAATATCGAATATAATTTTATAATCGAAAAGGGAAAAATAAAAAACTGTCTTAAGTAAGGCCGCTAAAGGGCCTTAATTCCAGTATAAACTTAATCTTCTTTGTCAAACGCTTTGGCACTTTGAATGGCGTTTAGCGTTTGCGGTTAACTTTCAGTTTTTCAGACCATTCTTAAAAGATTCCTTGAATTATGATTGCCAACGTTGAGAGTCTGAGAACAATTTCATAATTCAAAATTGCTTTGTTAGTTTGTTTTTGGAAAGTGGATCTTGAACCTTGACCACCAGAATTTCGAATGGGACATTTGACAATGATAGTGTATGTACTGGCTAAACAATGCACTATGATTAGATTGCAAGCTGTAAAGTTGTTCTTTGGAATATTTTTCGTTATTATTTTTTATTATTATATCTTCTTCAGTAGTTCAGTAAACTAAATCTGAAAAGTCTTAATTTTTATTGTTCATCTTTGATCTTTAAATTGTATTGAATAAATATATTTGTCTTGGTTTTTTAGTCTTAAACTGTGATATGAATAAATCTAAAAGTGAGAAGCAAAAGCGAAGAGAGAAACTGGCAAGGGACCTTCAGAGTGCAGCATCTGAGCCAAAACAAAGGAAACTTTGCTTTGCGCCTCTTTCTGTTGAGTCTGCTCGATCGGAATCACCAGATAAGTCTCAGTCAGGGTCACCCCAAGAAATTGAAGAAAATAAGACTGTCGTCATATCTCGTGAGAAAACGAAAACTCCATGGCCCTCTTCTTTAGAAGAAAAACTAAAATTCCTTACCATAACTCCTGATCAACCGATAGATGGCATTCCCTTTCAGAGAGATGTCTACTTTTCAAAATGTAAAGGACGATCAGCGCATACAGCGCAAATGGCTTACATATGATTCGGTGGAGAAGAAATTGTATTGTAAGATTTGCGGATGCTTCTCAACAAACCGTTCAGGTGACCTGGTCTGTGGACTTGGTGGTGACAACTTTCGCCAAGCTAGCCAGACTGTAAAGCGTCATGAAAATTCTCAGTACCATCGTGATGCGTCAGATGAGTATTTCCGGCACCTGCAGGGAAAAGACATTGCCTCGCTAGTCCCGCAATGGTTACAAGCGGCAAAGAGATCCTCTCATGATGAAGTCGAACAAAACCGTCAAGTTCTTAATCGTGTCATTGATATAGTCAAGTATATTTCAAGTCAAGGTCTGGCATATCGTGGATGCTATGAAACTGCTCGTTACCTGCGTGATACAAACAAGCAACATGGAAACTTTCTAGAGTTGGTACTGTCGTTATGTAAGTACGACCCAACACTAAATGCGCGTGTTGACAATTGCGTCGAACAAAGCAAAAAGCAAGAAAAAGGGCGGGGAAGTTTTGTAAGGTTCATCAGCAAATCTATAGTCAACAACATTCTGGTCGCTCTTGCTGGACTTATCCAAGAAGAAATTGTCAAATGCATCAACACAGATTGCAGAGGAAAATACGGTGCTATCATCGACGGGACGGTTGACATTTCCGGGACTGACCAGCTGAGTGTTGTGGTAAGATATGTTACCAGAGATGGAAAGGTGCATGAACGACTGCTGGGCTTGGATGTAATAACCTCTGCGAAGGGAGAAGCACTCTGGAACCCTCTATCGACAAAGCTGCAGAAGCACAATCTGAGCATCAAACATCTTATTGGTTTGTCATTGGATGGTGCGTCTGCGAACACATCTGAAAATGTTGGTGTTGTGAAATATTATGAGGAAAGAGTGCCTTTAGGTTATTTTTGTATGGGGTTTTGCGCACCAGCAAAATCTTGTTGTCTCCCCGATTTTCTCGGAAATTCAAGAGTGTCGAAACCTTCTTGGACTTCTGCAGAAAACGTGCACCTTTTTCAATGAAAGCTCGCGTCGAATGGATGTCTGGAAAATATGGGTTGGGAAACATAGCAAGGGAGCCAAGAAGCTAAAAAAGGTCGCGAAGGTCGGGAAAACACGATGGTGGTCGTCATTCAAGGCTGTCAAACAAATCTGCGATGAACCAACGAGCTACTATGTTCTACTCGGAACTCTGTGGGAGTTGAGCATCGCGGCGGACAGTTCTACCAAGACACGGAACGAGAGTGACGCATTGTTGGGCAACAGGTCAAGTTTCAAATCGCTTCTTACAGCAATCATTTGTGGTCAAGAATGTGGTCAAGACATGCGATCCTGTTACTAAATACTTGCAGACCATTGGTTTGGATATTACTCAAGCTCCTCGCCTTGTCGAACATGAAATGAACACCCTCGCAGCCGACAGATCTAAGTTTGAGCAATACTTTCAGTGTGCAAAGGAGTTTCGTCAACATGTCCAACAGTTGATAGATGATGATGATGATGAGAATCCTGATTTTGATATTGTACTTGAAGAAAATCTGCCAGCCTCTGCAATATCCCGAAAGAAACGTCGCTTTTTCGACGAACAAGGAGTTGATGAGCCAATTACAGATCCAGTTGAAAATTTTAGAGCAAATGTTTACCTACCTGTTCTTGATCGTTTGAATCAGGAAACATCTTCCCGATTTAATGAAAAAAATTCGGCACTGTACAAAGAAATCTGGCAACTCAACCCAAACAAGTATGATCATGTTGTTGACTCCTCCACTTTTTCGATTTCCACTCTCGCAGAAATTTCTGGTGTTGATGAGAGTGAGTTAAAAGATGAGCTCGCCCATTTTGCGCGTCTGCATCGAGACTCGTCGTCGCAATCAGACGATAATCAACCGGATGATAGTTTAGCATCTGACGATGAGAAGACGGAGGCTGAAGAAAAGCAGCCTGAATTCGGAGTGTTCTGCAAGGGTGACTGTTCAAGCTGTCTCGGTTGCATTCTCCAAAAGTTGATTACCTACCGGTATCACTGCAGTAGCTACAACAATCTTTACCAATGTCTAAGAACTGCGCTCACCCTCCCTTGCACAGTAATGTCCTGCGAGAGAACATTCTCGAAGCTACGCTTTATCAAGAATCGACTGAGATCTCTGCTTACTAAACACCACCTGGAAGCAGTAATGATTTGTTCCATAGAAATCGATCTACTAAAGGCTATCGATTATGAAGCAGTATATCGAAAAATTGCCTCAAAGTCATCGGAAATGGAACGACTTCTCTTTTTATGAAACATTAAACTATTTTGTTTAGTTATTAACGGTTCTGAAATCTGAAATTGTTCTGAAATCTGTTGTATTTTGTATAAATTGTTGTTTATGACGCTTTAAATCCTTTAATGTTTTATAATCTGCAGAATACAATAAAATCTTCACCTAAAACGTGAGAAATCCATTTTAGAGACTCTAAAGTCTAAACTTCAAAAATTTCCGGGGAAAATTTTCAGGGCCCCCCTCGCAGTTGAAATGGCAAGGCCCTTAAATTGGGCCCAGTCCGAGCCTGCTACAACGAAAGGCTTGACGTATACGTAATCGTGGAATCGTTGAGTGCCAAACACTATTGCCAAAGTCTCTTTTTCGATCTGTGCGTAGTTTTGTTATGTTTTCGTCAGTCATCTGCTGGCATATGCTACTGGGGCCCGTGATTCATGCTTTTGCAGTAGAACTGCTCCTAGGCCATACTTTGATGCATCAACTGATATCATGGTTTGTAGTTTAGGGTCGTAGTACTTGAGAGTGGGGCTTCATGATATTTTTTTCTTGAGCTGTTTAAGGGCTTTATATTGATGCTCGGTCCATTGCCATTCAGCGCTTGACTCTAACAGTTGTCGTAGACATGTTGTCTTGGATGAAAGATCTTGAATAAATTTTCCAAGATATGTGACCATTCCTAAAACTCTTTGTAGGTCCGACTTGTTGGTTGGTATAGGCATGTTCGTGATCGCTCTGATCTTTTTTGGATCTGGTTTTACGCCTTGATCTAAGAATATGTGACCGAGGAATGTCATTTCTGTAGTTCCAAAAACACATTTTTTCTTGTTTAACTTCAAACCGGATTTATCAATTTTTTCGAGGACTTGCGAAAGGCGAATATTGTGTTCTTCTTTGGTCCTTCCCCAAATGATGATGTCATCCTGAACATTTGCGCAGCCTTCAATGCCTTCAAGTATCTGAGTTATCTTCTTCTGGAAGACTTCACTTGCACTTAAGATTCCAAAGGGAAGTCTTTTAAGTTTATATCTGCCAAATAGGGTGTTAAACGTTAGGATCTTTGAGCTCTCCTCATCGACTTTTATTTGCCAATATCCACTTGACGCGTCTAACTTCGAAAAGAATTTTGCATCTGCCATTTCTGCCAAGATTGACTCAGCATTACGCATGGGTAGTGTTCTCTCTTTATTGCCTTGTTTAGATCGTATGGATCAAGGCATATTCGTAGTTTTCCACTAGGCTTCTCGACTATAACTAGATAATTCACCCAATCGGTGGGTTCGTCTACTTTGTCGATGATTTCATTTCTTTCCATGCGTTCAAGTTCAGCTTTTAGCTTGTCTTTCAATAGGTACGGTACTTTGCGAGGAGGGTGTACCACCGGCTCTGCATCTGTTTTCAGATTGATGTGGTGCTCTCCAGATAGGCAACCAATATCTCCAAATACTTGCCCATAATGTTGTGTAATGTCGGAAGTTCGCTTTATTTGCATTACACGTTTAATAAGGTTGAGGCGTTCACTTGTTGCTAGTCCTAGGATCGGAGACGACTTAATTGGGACGACGAAGAACTGTATCGGATAATCAATCTTTCCTTTTCTTTTCAGTCGTAGTATGCATTTGCCTGAGATTGGTATTTCTGTTCCATCATAAGCGAGAAGTTTCTCTTTCGTTTGGTGTAATTTGTGCTGTTTTGGAAGTCGTTTGAATATGCTTTGTGGTATTACGTTGGCTTGTGCTCTTGTATCGATTTTGTACTCGACGAGTAATCCAGATGTATCGATTGATACGGTCCATGTATTTGAATCATGTTGCTTCTCATATATTTCGACTTTATGGCGCGCGCTTTCTTCTTGTGTTAGGGAGTGGCTTGTTGATTTCTCTTCGCCATTGACGGTGCCAATATATAAGTTGTCTCCACCTTCAATACTTTCTTTACTAGAGTGGTTGTCTTCTCTCGCATTCATCTCGTTTGTTTGGTTTGATATACATACTTTTGCAAAGTGATTTCGCTTTCCACATTTCTTGCATAATTTCCCATAGACGGGACAGCGTCCTTTGTCAGGTTGACTTCCACAGTATCGACAAATTTTTCTTTGGTTACCCCGTTTTCTTTGATTATATTGTTTACCTCTGTTTCTCGGTTTGTCCTTTCGGTGGCGTAGTTGGTCGAGTTGATTTGGCGACGTTTTAGACTGCATTTCTTCCGATTGCTTCTTTGTTTCTTCAGCTGCTCTGCAAATGCTCATTGTTTTATCAAGCGTCAGGTCAGGTTCTCGCAGTAATCTTTCTTGTACTCTCGTATCCCTCACTCCAGCGACAATTCGATCCCTTATGAGGCTCTCTTTTAGTAATCCAAATTCGCAATGCGTGCTTTTTAGTTTCAGTTCAGTGGCATAGTCGTCAATGTTTTGTTCTTCGATTTGGTTGTACGAGAAGAACTTGTATCTTAGGTATGGAATGTTCTTTTTGGGATTCATGTATTCATCAAATTTTCTTAATACTGGTTCCAATTTCATGCCATCTTCTTCGTTTTCGAAGGTAAAGGTGTAATAGATTTCTCGCGCTCCTTCTCCAATTGTAGTTAGAAGTCTGGAAGTTTTGACGTTTTCATCTTTATCGTTCGATTCTGTGGCGGTCATGTAGAATTTGAATTCTTTTTTCCATCATTCCCAATTCTGGCTAAGGTTTCCATCGAATCGCAGTTCTTTGGGTGGATTTAACTTGTTCATCTTGCCTTCTTTTACGCCTTTGTTAATCTATCCCGCGCCTGACACCATGTTATGATCTGTGATATTTTATTATCCTAGCTCTCGTGAACTCAAGTGATAACTGACTTATGTGTTCTCATGTTACAGCTTTGTTGTATTATTAACTAATTAGTCTGGTATTAATAATTTCGGAATATTAAGTGTCATATCGTAACAGGTGGGGCTTTGTGTAGTCGACTTATACAGAAAAGCGCTTCAGCAACACTTTTCGACTGCCTCGGAATGTCTTTATGGTAATTTTAGGAAAAATGCAGCACGATTTACAAAAGTCTGTTGTCACAGAAGAGCCAATATCTCCAGCCTGTAGATTGGGATTTTGTCTTTACAGGTTTGCTCGAGGTGATTATTTATATACACTGTCAGATATGTCAGGTTTTGGAATAGCTACGATTCAAAGCATAGTTATAGAAGTGTGCGAAGCTATCACTCGTAATATGTGGCAGGACGCTGTTTCTATACACTTTCCTTCTTCAGAAGAGCATATGAAAGAGAAAATAATAGATATGGAAGAAAGATGGCAGTTTCCTTGTTGTTGGTCAGCAGTTGACGGCTGTCATATTTCTAAAAAGTGTCCCAGTGGTGGTGCTGAAGCTGCCAAAGAGTAGCACAAGTTTAAAAACTTTTATTCAAACACAGTTTTTAAATACGTAGTTACCATGGTGAATGGTAATTTAAGATAAAGTAGGAGAAGATGAAGAGTAATATACGCTTAAAGAGGTATACACAGTTACCAAAGACTGTTGGATAGTTTAGTTCTTAACAGAACTGTTTGAAACTTAAAGAGGTAATATTCTACGTAAAGAATACGCCTAAAGAATCAGAAAAAAAAAGCACGATGCATTTCGGCAGACCACTTATCAAGTGCCGTTCCGCCTTTCAATTGAAGGTGATGGAAGCCATTTACATAAAACTTAATGATCCTGATCTGTGTCGGCAAAAGGAATTTGTTTTCCAACTATCGCTATTTTGACCCTCCCACATTCCGTTGGGTTGATGTCACGAGTTTTCTTTAGACTATAGAAGCAGGTGGTATGTTTCTTTCTTTCTCTTTAGTTAACAGACGTATAGCACTTGATAAGTGGTCTGCCGAAATGCATCGTGCTTTTTTTTTCTGATTCTTTAGGCGTATTCTTTACGTAGAATATTACCTCTTTAAGTTTCAAACAGTTCTGTTAAGAACTAAACTATCCAACAGTCTTTGGTAACTGTGTATACCTCTTTAAGCGTATATTACTCTTCATCTTCTCCTACTTTATCTTAAATTACCATTCACCATGGTATCTACGTATCTAAAAACTGTGTTTAAATTTGTTACCACGACAAAATCGCTGTTTTATTATTTGAAGAAACTTTTATTCAGTCATTTTAATGGGCCTGGTTGATGCAAAATATCGGTTTGTTTAGGCTAGTGTGGGTTTTCCTGGTAATTCCCATGATTCAATTATTTTGCGGTCAACGCGGCTATGGGAGGATCTGGTAGCATCTTCGACTTCTTGTCCATCTTCTTGACTTTCATCGACTGTGTTCAAATATCCTGGTCGAATATCGCAATCTCTCCAATAGGCAACACTTCTACCCGCTATCCAACCATCAACATCGTCGTTTAACTCTGGTGCTGAGCATTCTTGACGATTACATACGGCTTCGTTACATATAATACACTTGTATTTTGTAAATGAGCAACAGAAAGCACATGGTGCCTCTTCGGCAGCCATATTGAAAATACGAGTCCACAAGCAGATCACGTTGCATTATGGGATTGAAAAAACCGGTTTTCCTAATTTTTGCATTAAATTCGATTACATTTTATGCGACGTCTAAATCAACGTCGCATTTCCGTCGAATAAAATTGGTCTCATTAAATGCAATGAATTAAATTCGACGGAACTTCGAGGTCTGAACCAGGCCTAAGACGTAACATCATCAGAGAATGAAACATAATACGATAAAATAGTCACTAAAATATCATTACATGGTTAATTAGCATAAATTTGTTGTTTGAGCGGAAATAGGAAGTGATTAAATGTCAGAGGTGGCGAAGAGGGCGAAGGGAATCAGAATAAGGAAAGAGAAATCGAGCTTGATTGAGAATTGAAAGTAGGATTGACTTTGTGAATGAGTAAGCATTCTCTAATGAGGAGTTCATGAGTGATAGATGAGGAGGAGTGAGTGAGGATGGTGAAATCATGATGTAGTGAGATGGCCAGCGTCGTGGTGATGTGATAGAATGTTTATTGAGGAAGGGTTAACACGCTCCTTGCCAGTAAGTAATGAGATACCCAAGTGATCAGCAATCCGTGTGTGGATGAGTCGGCTAGTTTGGCCTACATACGACGCATTACAGCATCGACACTTAAAAAGATACACAACTCGAGATTTTAGACCGTTGGGAATCCTGTCTTTAAAAGTAAAGAGGTGTGCTAGGCGGAACGACAGACGAAAAACAAAACGAATGGAAATATGAGGGAAGGCACTTGAGCAAAGCTTACGAATTTGTGTGCGAATCTGGAGGCTGTGTTGTCCAGTGAAGGGAAGGCAGAAATACATGATCTTTTTAGGTGTAAGGGAAACTTGGCATACACGCGAAAATTTTTTGTCTAAAAAAACATTGAATACATTTGTCTAGAAATTTACGGGGATAGCCGTTGAGAGAAAATAGTTTCTTAAAATTATCAAGTTCCGAATGAAAGGTAATATAGGTAGAACAAATGTTAAAGTAACGGTTTAAAAGAGATGTAGCTGGACCTTTTTTGTAGGTAAACGGAATAAAGTTGTCAAAATTTGTATATAGGCCGGTAAAAGTGGGTTTGTGAAAAATGGAGGTGGTAAAAGAGCCATTGTCTCGTGTGATTTCAACATCAAGATATGATAATGACTGGTGAGCTTCATTGTCAATGGTAATATTAGAGGTATAATAACGAAAATAATTGCAGGTACTCGAATAAATATGAAATTAAATATACGTGGAAATGTTAGTAATTAAAGACGGACTGAAAAGGTCTTAAAAATGAATAACTGGAAAGAAGCAAAAGTATATTCTATATAAGGCAAGATGATCAATCAGCGAAAGAAAATTCAATCAGTGATTAACCAACCAAATTAGATAATCAATTAATTAATTAATTAGAATGGATAAACTGCTGAAGTCATTAATAAGGGGATATCCTCAGCCAATCTGTTCACACCAAGCACGTATTGCTATTAAGACAAACAAAACAAAACAAAACAAAAGAGCAATATGAAGCTGCAAGGCGCATGTAAGCAGTTTGTTGAATATTTTGTCCCAATTCCTGATTATATTTGGAGCGCTTGAAGGATATGCGGTTGCTTCTTGTATCACACATAGATCAGGGCTCCTATTGCAGTTTCCATGCCCGTGTTTTAGAGCGCCCTACTCTGAATGAAAACCAATTCTGTGACTTTTAACTTGTTTATATACTCATCAGACCCTATTCCTTTTGTTTTCCGGAGATTTTTAAAATACATTTGAAATTTAAATTGTTGGCGATATGAATTCTTGTAGCATTAAGAATTTAGGTATTGTTCTGCCTGTTTTTCCAACAGAGAGTTTACTTTTTATAGTTTTTGCGGTTTGGGTTTACATGCAAACTGATGAAAATGATGTTCTACATTTATGAATAGTAATTTCCTTCAACATTTACTTGGTTAACGTGCTCGCCGAAACGGATGAATATGAGGAGGGTCGAGGATGTATTTTGAAATGAAGATTCGTTCGTTCAACCAAAGGTGAATTGTAAGAGACGAGACTCGAAGAATGTGATGAACTAGAATGTCCGATGAAATTTGCTTACCATTATTTCACATGAAGCGGGATGAAGACAACTTACAAGCACAAGTTTTCTTCCCGTTATGTCAATAGCAAATAAGGGCAGAGAAATATGAATGGCAAGTAATAGAAGGTTTTCAAGTAATGAGGTATGAGTACTTTAATTAAATTTGGATATTGTGGAACTGAAAATTAAATGTGTTGATCGGGTGGTGTTTGCACTAAATGACATTAGTTATGTTGTTCATGGATAGGTATTTTAGTAGGAGTCAGAATTCTCAAAACCTTTCTTGAACTAAGAAACAAGGACGGAGATGATGTTCAATATTACTGGGGTTTTATTCCTATTTCTATATTAACCAACTACAGGATTATTCTTTTAGATAAAAACTGGTCTTCACTTAACACTAGTCACCCCTTATAGCTCCATTGAATAATCAAAATAACTGCCTGAATTGAAAATGAGGTGATTTATCCAAAATTAATAATCGAAGGAAAACAAAAGGTTATGCTCTGGTGAGTTTATGAATATACAGCTTCTTGTTTCTTCTCTTGTTCGGCTCTTGGCTTATGCTTGGACTATGATCTTATGCTTATGTTTACGACGATACTTATCTCGCAGGCTTGACATCATACCTTTGTTTTGCCTTTTGTTTTGCTTTGTCCTTATGCTTATTCTTATGCTGACGTGTGAACTAGGCCATAGCTCTCAACGTGAAAGTGAGTGGCAATAAAAAGAACTCGGAGAGGAGTCGGTATGGTTCTTCGTGTTTGTTCCTGACTGCTGACAAGCCAGAGAAGCAGTCAAAAGTCAACTCATTAGCAAATTATGTCATCACTCTACTTTATTGTAAGCCCACGTTGTTTCATGAAGGTCCCGTCTCTTAAGTATTGATGTTCACACAAAAATCTCCTTAATAAAGTCCCTTTCTATCGCGGACTTGTATGTTCCTGGAAGTGTCACCACCATTTTTTCTTCGAATGGTGAAAGTATGAAATTTCAAAGGGAATTCTTTGCTTTTATGGCTGGACTGTTCATATCAAACGAAGAGTTCTGGTAAAGGCCACATTGTATTGCTCCTAAAAAGCGTTACAACCTCTTAATCGCAGCAAAACGTACGGAGAATTTTTACTTGGAAAATTGTCACCTAGGTGCAGAATTTTACCAGCAGGATTCTGCAAACATTAATGGGAGGCAGAATGAATAGAATCATTGAGAATATGTACAACTGAGCTGTCTGCTTTGATCAGTTATGTTGTTTAGTAATTGTTAGTTCATAGTTAATCGAGCTGTTTTGATGACGGTATTGCAGCTGTACCTCAATCTTATACCAGGTAAGCCTTGCGTGTATCGATATTCGCAGTACATGTATTATTTTTCGGCAGCCATTACTAACTACCGAAACATTTCGTCTTTTTCGCTTTAGAATGAAGCATTTTACGGCATTTCTCATAACTCGAGTCTTGAGAAAATTCTCGAGTCATATAGCTCGTGTGGCTCGAGTCGAGTCGATCCATTGGAAATTGAACTCGAGTTCGACTCGAGTTCGACTCGAGTCGACTCACTGACTCGACTCATTACAACACTGGATAAAAGGTTTTCTATCATTACGCATGCATTGACACACGGTAGGTGTTTATTCCTATCAGTATACGTTTAACTAGCGTTATCAATATCCCTTAAGAGTTAATGCTCTTAGTGTCTGCTTGTCAAAGTACAATGGAAGCCCGTCATCAAAAAAGGAAATTTTGTTTCTATTGCCTTTTTTTCCAGTGATCGTCCCCATTAGTCCTTTTAATTGGGTTACTTTTGAAACTTTGCTTTTTAGATTGAGTAGTGAATTTTTCGGTAATTATGTTGTGCTCGGTGGCGTCGCTAGGCTTTTATTAATGTGAAGGTTGTGAGATATAATTATCCGAGTCATTTTTGCGTCAACCTTCCAAATGCTCCCGTGAGTTTGGGGACTTTTATTTTCTCAAAATGTTTTCAGTGAAATACTTCAACAGTTTAGATCTTTTGCAGATCTGGGATTTGAACTTAGAGAGGGCCTACTCAGGATGGCAAGTTCCTGTCAATATTTACTAAAGACAAAACCGTCTCTTCCCCTTGGCAATTTTTAAATTGAAGTAGATTTGAAATTACTTTTTTAAAGTTTCTACGGTGACAATTTCATAAATAGTCACCCTATACCTTATGTGACAGACGGATATTGCCAGGTAGGAGAGACAAATTCCTTGAGAGAGGTGTCCAACTGGTCAGCAGAGTAGAAAGGGTACACTTCTCCTAGATACGCTGACACTTTATATGACCTTTTGCAGCGACCTAACGTCAAAAGATGTGAATACCTCTTTCAGTTGTTGATCAAAAAGAACAAGCTTGTTTTCGAACAATGATAATAAAGCAGAGTGTTTGCGTTGGCAGTGATGAACGATGTGTTTGAAAAGCTAACAGAATGAGGTGACGCATAAAACGTACGACAGAAAGACACTGACGATTTGAGAGAACGAACTTCGTCAGAGTGAAAGGTAATTTTTTACTTTCTCGTTCGTAGGTCAGTTCAGATTTGATATTTCTCCTTTTACTGAATGGAACATCAATCTGCAGACTGATGTACGCCTTGGGATGTTCTACTCCCACCCTACCTTGATTTAGAGCCTTGTTAGTGCCAAATGATCAAGCAATTGTAGTACTTTGACAGGCCTATGGCCAAATTTTAATAAGGCAATAATTGATCAGCTGAAAATTCAGTCGATATTGAGCAACTTTTTAACTTCAAAATCGAACCTTTTTCAGTACAAACACTTTCTGATTATAAAGTAAGGTTGTTCTGCATGATCGCCCCGAACTCCATTAAAAGGGGCAAGCTAGATGCGAGTTTAAGATAAGATGAAATGAAAATTAAGCTTGTTTATTTTAAAGAGCATTTAAAAATGACAAGGAACAGCTTTTGCAACTTTTCCATATCTCATCTTCCTCTTGGGAAATTTTAAATTACTTTTCTCTACGTAAATGTAATTGCCTGTGACGTCCAAGTTATGAAGAAAAGATTGTTACTTAGTGACAAATCAGGCATATCTTTGAAGTTATTTGGCGAACGTTAATGCATCTTGGAGTTCTAAATATAGCAAGGTTAAAAGCATCTTTGCTGTCATAGCTGGTAACTTGGCAGACTTCTTTCATTAAACTTCTAACACTTTCCAAATATTTTGTAAAACCTTTTACTTTTGCCGAATTAATAAAATATTTACTGTGATATCTGCTTGAGAAAATACCATTTCCTTATACACGGAAGGAAACACGTCTCTCTTGGGAAAATACATCAGAGAAATGGTACTATATCTAAGAGTTGCGGTGTCGGTAGTGGACTGGGGCAGTGAGCTGCTTTGGAACCCTGCTTTTCTTGCTCGCTCTACTTGTCGTTTTATACTTATTTTAAAACAAAGAGATTTAAACTTGTACTTTGTCATTTGAAATCTTGGTTTGCTGGGAGTGAGAAGCCAAAGAGCAAATGTCTGGTCAAACACGTATACCGACTGAAAAGGAATTGTTCGCTTTTCTCCACACTATAAACCAAAATATCATCAAGTGAAAATAAATTTTAGTGAGCCAAAATCTTATATTTCAAGACCCTACTGGAACCAGTTCGGGAAAATGAACCTCTGGTGCGTTCGTCTCGGCATCAACCCATCAAGCCTGCGAATCTTGTGCGTTGCTCTCTCAACTGAGGTACGGAGGTCGTTGCCGAGATCATGGTTACGAATTTTGTATTTATAAAAGTGGTGATGCCAATGAAGTGAAGGGTATGCACAAAGAGTACTGGACATTCACACTCGAAATCATGAATCCGTTTATATATTGAATTTAAAAAAATTACGAGTGCCAGAATAACACCTTTTAAATCCCGGCCAAGACAAGTTGCTAAAAATGCGACTCCAAGGCCTTCCACTGAGAAAACTAAAGTTCCTTAAGTATTCTTTCTTTACTTCTACGTGGCATGCAAAGTTTGGAGCAAACGTGGTTTAACATATCTGAAACAAAAATTGAGCTTGAACTAGAATAAAAAGAAAACATAAAGGATGATGCATAAAAAATACCTGAAACCAGAAACTCTTCGTGTTTAACGACAGTGAGGAAATTAAGGAGTAATACATTGCAGTTGTAACTAGTAACTTCCTATGCCTGTATACTGGCACCATCTTTTTGACTTAACCCTTTTACAGTCCGTACCTGACTTTTTAATTAGTTTACCTGTCTTAAGCCAGACAATTTTACTTGTGAAGTGGAGACGTCCTGGACAGGAAATGTTTAAGTATTAGGACGAACCTTCATTGCTTGCACTCTATAACTGTTTCTTTCCGAACCTCCACAATACGCCAAATAAGTTAGATGATTACAGAAGAATAGACACCACGATATCTAGAGGCTCAAAAAAAAACTCATTCCAAACTAAAGATAATACAAGGTTTATACTCAGTTTATTAGTACGTACTGAAGGTAAATCGTCGAGGTTAGTGTAGTCTTCAAAATAACTATTGATGACTGATGTTTCGACGGCCTTAGCGACGGTCGTCTTCAGAGTCGATATCTACTGAATCTCCGGGGTCCAAGCTATTTGCTTTATGCTTTAACACTCAGGAATAATCATTCATTCTCTTTGTTTGGCCTGAAAAATCCTTTTACTTAAAGGATGTCGTCATTGAAATTGACGTCGTCCCTAATAGAAGTCAGATACGAAGCGAAAAAAGTTGATGGAATCGAAGATATATACATAAGTTATCATCAAGGCATCTGTGTTGTCTCAACGCGTTCATGTTGAATTGAAGTATTTCTATTTACAATGGAGGAATCTATCAACTACAGCTTACTGCTCTCTAGAAGTCCGGTTCATCCATGTACCTGTGCTTAACTCAAACTAGACAACCCTTTCGAACATTTGTCATTTCACATGTCATTTCATTTGTAAAAAGTATATATGGAATTGGAAAGTTTTTGCGTATGAAATTTTCTTTTCTTGTATGAAATGGGAACATTTTCATGCACGAAATGCCTAATTCGCATACGAAACGAACTGGCTTGAAGATTTGACACCTAAAATCTCGGTATACGAAACATGTATTTCACGTAATCGTGAAATAGAACACTTACATAATCATGAAAATTAATTTCACATATGAAGTTTTCATTCCAGTTATGGAATTGAAACAATTCACGTATGAAATATTATTTTCTTGTGGGAAATTGCATGTGAAATTTTCGTAAGGAAACAGTTTTGTTTTATGTGACCACGGCAACATCACAATACTGCTCGCTGAGAGATTTGGGTAACGAATTAAAACCTGTGTCTCATGTTCTCCCCTTCTCTACTCTACTTCCTCTCTTGTGTTTCTATTTTCTAATCCTCCGCCTGACGGCGAATGGTTTGAACTCGAGAACATTTTAGCACCTTCTTGCTTTCATTACGTAAAGTTTTATTCCTCCAGAAAAAGATCAAACAGTTGAACGTCGAATTTATGGCGACAAGAGTTCCCGTCAAAATGCGAAAGTTAACGTTATTCGTCGACGCCGTAGATTCTCTGCAAGCGTTGAATTCAATATATTTAAATAAGCAGGCCAGCGAGTAAGGACAAAAGCAGATGACACAGCATAAAATAACCAGGATATAGGTTGAGGCCAACTTTACATCTCTTAAATACTCTTTGTAATTACGAAAGGATTGTTGAGGTGGACTAGAACGAGCGGCTGGTATGATGAATGCTCTTCGCTTTTGTCTTACAACAATGAAAATCCTGGCATAAACCAGTATGTAAAAGAGAAAATACAACGAGGATATTCCAATACTTACGATGAACCTGGACCGGGTCAAAACATACCATGAAGTTAGTGAGGACATCCAACAAAATCCAACAAACAATAACAACTTTGGTTTTGTCACTTTCCTTTGGTGGAAGTAAGGATGGAGTATCGCTAAATATCGTTCAATGTTCATCGAAAACAGAACACTGCCTGATAAACTGCATATAATTCCAGTGGAAAAGTCGTAAAGCTTCTCATACACACAAACATGGTTTCGCGTAAATTTACTGATAGAATACGTTATACCCAATGGATGGACTACTGCCGCGACGACCAAGTCGATGCTGGAAAGTACCATAATTAGAAAATAGCAAACATTGTTTTGGAGTTTAGAAGAACGCAAGAAAACAAGTATAACCAGGGAATTGAGAAACCCTCCACCAAGAGCGAAAATTAAATTCGCAACGCAAACAGCGATGATATTGAATGAAAGCGAACTAGACTGGAAAGTAGAGTAACATTTACTAGACATGTTGCAGAGGAATTCAGTTGAATTATTTACTACCATCTTTCCAACGACCAATGGGCTCGGACGAGAGGAATATTTCCACTGCTGAAGTCACGTCAGTTGTTCATGGACAAGTGGCTAGTACACGCGAAAAACAGTGGAAACACGAAAGCTGTGTCCATCTGTTTAAGTAAGGATATCACGTATAGATAACGCCACTTATTTACAATTTGGATAGGAACCCAATCGCATGGAATCATAATTATCATGATTAGGAGAAACATAATTAGACTGATCATTGACGTCACCAGATAATCTCATTCACTCCCTATCCTATAAAAATCTTCAAGGGCTTTACTAGTCTCGGAACTAGGACATCGCCGTAAATGCGGTGGAACGATTTCAAAATTGAAATACCTAATTCGTAATGTCAAATCACTTAGCTCAAAATTGTTTTCACATATAAAATTTTGGCGAATAAAACCTATCTCACATGTGAAATAGAAGATTGGCATATGATTATATCATTTCGCAAGTATGAAATCATTTGTGGAATTTCCATGAAGGCGACATTTTGATCAGCTGCACTGGTAAAGAGCTAAAGATAAGGTTGGAACGGGGTTAATCAGTTCCCCCTATTGTTTTGAGAGGTTTTTCCTTTTGGGATAAAAACAGCAGATAACTTGATCTCGTTCTAACAGTTGTTTGTTTAGATACTAGTTAATAAGCGAAGGTCATTTGTTTCAGGGATTATTTACAGCCTCTTTCAAGCCCCTCAAGGAATTTTCGGGTTAAGTTCTATACATGGTGTCTCTCTGCAGAAAACGTTTTTCAAAATACCACGTCGACTTTGCATTTTTCGAAGTGGAAATTCCCGTAAGAAGAACAAGGACATCATTTATATTATTTATTTTATATTTTTAGCCATTAAGCTCAGAAACTAGCTTAACGTCAATTGGTTTTGTTGTCATTGTTGATTAACAAAAAGATTGGGAAGGAACAGGCCTTCAAGGAGGCGAATGATAAATACCAAAGTATGTTACGTAATTATGGGTGGCTATGTAACTCTATGCTTGAAGGTGATGAAAAAGCGTATTACAGCAGCACGTTGACAGTGATTTGATATTAAGACAAGTTGCTTCAATCTTCGTATATGCCACTACTTCAAGTTCCATCGTTGGCTTTTATTTAAGTAGTGAGCTAGTAAAAGCAGTTTTATAACAAGTCGCTAAATACTATGACTCGAGTTTAGTCGAGTCATTTTTTAACAATGATTAAAGTCGAGTCGAGTCAAGTCGAGTCACTCAACATGGTCGAGTCAATTTAAGTCACTAAATAACAGAGCAGAGTAGTAGAACGTCAATAGGAAGCAGAATGAATAAAATCACTCAGAATATGGTCAAAGGAGCTGTTCTGCTTGGCTCAGTTATGTCGTTTAGTTATTATTCCTTAATAGTTACATAATCGAGCGATTTTGATGACCTTGTTGGTGAATGTACCGCAGTCACTTGACAAGATAAGTATTGATATTCGCAGTACACGAACTATTTTTCGTAAGTCTTTACTGACTACCGCAAAACCCTTTTTCGCTTCAAGATAAAACACTTCACTGCATTCATCAAAACCCGAGTCTCGTAGTAGCAATGACTCGAGTCGAGTCAAGTCTTGAAATTGTAGAGGACTTAGAGCGCAAGACACTCGAGTCGAGTCGAGTCGAGTCATTAGAAATTAGAATTTGACTCGAGTCATTACAACACTAGAGAAAAACCTTAAGTTCAATTATTGCACGTGCATTGACACATGCTAACTGTTTCTTCCTATCAGCATAAACTTAACTACGAAGCTAATAGCTTTTTCTCGATATCCCTTAATAAAAGATAATACTCTAAGTGTTCGCTTGTTATAGTGCAATGAAGGCTCGTTGCCTGAAAAAAATAAAATTTGTTTATACTGACTGTTTTTCCACTCATCGACCCCATTAGTCTTTGTTTTCTAAGGCAAAAGTAAATAACAAAGTACATGGAACTAAGTAGCCCAAGACTCCAAAAATGTCGGAAAAATTACTTCAATTCAGTTACTCTTGAAAAGTTGCGTTTTAGTTTGAATAAGAAATTTTTCAGTAATTATTTAGTGCCCACGATTATGGCCCGGCTTTTACCTATGTGTGTGGTATGAGATATAAATTTTCTCGAGTCATTTTACACTGAACTTGCAAATGCTCCCGGGAGTTTGGAGGCATTTATCTTCGCGAAAAATTTCATGCCTTTCATCACTTAGGTGATCTCGGATTTGAAAGGAGCGATGGCTTACTGGACGTTGACAAGTGTCAACATCCATTATGCACAAAACTGTCTCTTTCCCTTGGCAATTTTTGAATTTATGAAGATTTGAAATTACGTTTCCAGAGTTTCCCAAAACACATTTTCATGGATATTTGTTCCACTTTATCTGAAAGACGGGTTTTGCCAGACAGGAGACGCAAATTTGTTTAGGGAGGTACGTTATTCCCCAGCAAAGAGGGAACCGGGCACCTTCCTCCTAAATCCGCTCACGTTTTAGATGGCGTTTTTCAGCGATCTAAAGTTAAAAGATGTAAATGTCCTTCCCAGTTTTTGAGCGAAATAAGAAGGCGAAAACCCGAGTTCTTTTCAGACAATAATAAAGTAGAATGTTGCGTAAGCAGTGATGAACGACGTGTTTGAAAAGCCAAAAGAATGAGGCGACGGCCAAAACTTACAAGTAAAAGATGCAGGCGGGTTGAGAGAAAGACCTTTTTCAGAGTGAAACGTAATTAACTTTTTCATGATTTTTCGTTCTCAGGTCAATTCAGATTCATTGTTTCTCCGTTTTCTTAGTAGAACGTAAATCTGCAAAATAATATACACCTCGGGATGTTCTACTCCCACACTGCTTTGGTTTAGAGCCCTGTTAGAGCCAAGTGATAAAGCAATTGTAGTATTTGACAAGCCTATAGTAAATTTTTACTGCTGTAATCATTGATCAACTGAAAATTCTGTCAATATTGAAGAACATTTTACCTTCAATAACAACCCTTAAAACTGTTTTTTGCCTGCATGTCTGTATAAACATGTATAATTGAAATAAGGGCGTTCCACCAAACGGTTCATAACCCTATGGGTAGGGCAAAACTTGATGCAAATTAAAGATATAATGAAATAAAAATTAAGTTTGTTTTATTTCAAAGAGCACTTAAAAGTGACAAGGAATAGCTTTTGCAGCTTTTCCATTAATCACTTTGCTCTTGAGATATATTTTCATTTACTTCTCAATACGTAAATGTGATTGTCTGTGTCGTCAAGTAATGAAGAGAGAATTTTGATTTAGTTACAAATAAGGTATATCTTTGCATTTATCTAATGATTGTTAATGCGTCTTGGAGTTCTAAGTATAACAAGTTAGATTAAAAGCATCTTTGCTGTCATAACACGTAATTTGCTAGACCACTATCATTAACCCTTTAACACTTCCCAAATATGTTGTAAAATCTTTTACTTTGATCCAATTTGTCTCCTGTTTAGTGCAAATAACATGAATTTCCTCTTACATGGAAGGAATAAGTACTCTGTCTCGAAAATACCTCGGGCAAATGACCCAAAATGTATATTAGACTTGCGGTGAGGGTAGACTGGGGCAGTGTGGCACATTAAAACTCTGCTTTTCTTGCTCACGTTACTTGTCGTTTAATACTAATTTTACAAAGAAGAAATTTAAATTTACGCGTTGTCGTTTGAAATCTTGATTCGTTGGGAGTAAGAAACCTAAGAACAAATGTCTGGTCAACCAACTGCTGATTTGAAGAAGATTTGTTCGCTTTTCGTCTAAAGCAAAGTATTCTTTATTTTGTCTTCATCAAGTGAAAGTAAATTTTCAAGAGCCAGTATACTGCACATATTTAAGACCATACTTGAACCAGCTGAGAAAAGTGCAACTGCTGTGTGTCCGTCTGGGCATCATCTTAGCAACCTAGCGAATTGGTCACGAGTTCTTCACTTATAAAGAGGTGGTACTGCAGATAACGTAAAGGGTATATACAGAGGAGACTACCTTTTTAACGTTAAAAGATCAAAGGTTGTTAACTACCGTAACTGATTGTAAAGACGTCTAACTTTTCGAGGAAAGGCTGTCCGACGCAGCATCCAATTTTTATATTAATGTGAAATTACACTTGAAATCATGAGTTACATAGTGTCTAAGTTGTTTTAAGTTGTGTTCGGAGTACCTTGTTCTCTTCCCAGCGTCCCATAATTTGAACTCAAATATGTTCAGACAAGATCTTTAAGTACCGTACAATCCCTGTTACTAATAGACGCAGCAAAAATTGCCACTACCAGTTGAACGAAAGTTATCCTAGGTGAGCAAAGTTTTTGCGCGGGGACATGTTCCTTTAGTCCGCCTCACTCGCTTGAGCCATTGGTTCACCTGCGTTTGGACTTTGGAGATTCTTGCCCTCTTGCTAATCTCCAAAGATTTGAGGTCAAAAATGTTTTAGTGACTTCTTGCTTTCGTTTCGTAAAATTGTATTCATCCAAAAGAACATTAAACAGTCGAACGTCGAATTCACGGCGACAAGACTACAAGTCCAAATGCGAACTCCATTCAATGATGCTGTAGATTCGCTAAATGCCTTTCCTTCGATATACCTAATTTGACTGGTAACCATAAGTGGACAATAACAACGGACATAGCACAAAATAGCAAGGATCTACCTTGTGGCAAACTTTACTTCTCCTAAGTGCTCTATATACTTGCGAATGGATTGTTCGGGTGGAATTGAACTTATGGCTGATGTGTTAAATATTTGATGTGGCTTTTTTCTTCCAATACCAAGAATTTTCGTAGAAAGATGTATAATGAAAAGAAAGTACAGTAAAAAAGTTCGAAATGACATAATTTTTTCTTTGACCGGAAAATATCTCTTAAGCAGCCACGGAGTTACTATGAAAATCCAAAATAATCCCACCAGCAATAACAGCTTCTTATTTGCCACTGTCCTTAGGTGGAAGAAAGGATGGGCTATCACTAAATATCGGTCAGTGTTTATCTCAAACAATACACTGGCTGATGGACAACAAAGAGTACTGAGAGAATATCCATAAAGTTTCACATATACTAAAATATGCTTTCGCTTAAATTCGTTGAGAGAATACAAAATGCCCAAACTGTGGACGACCACCACAACGATTAAGTCAAGGGAAGAAAGCACCGTGATAAGAAATTAGCATTCTTTGTTTCCATGTGCAGAGGAATACAAGAAAACAAATATGACTAGAGAATTTAAGAACGCTCCAACAAATAAGATTACATTCACCATGCATGCAGCAATGACATTGAACGCACCCGAACCAAAACTGGAAATAAGTGTGAAATACACTGAAAATATTCGAGAAGAATTCTGTTGAATTGCCTCCTTCCATTGTTGCAAGAACCGGTGGAAACAGACCTTAAAAATATATTTAATGTTGAAAGATTGCCAGCTCATACGGAAAATAATCAGAATATATCAAAGGTGCGTGCAGCTGTTTAAGTTAGGATAATGCATACGTAATTCCACTCACTTAGAAAAATGGAGGCGAATCGTGTTGAATAGTAAACAAAGATATGAGTGAGAAAAACAAAATTAGACTAATTACGGTTCTCACTCGATAATCTGATGTTTTTTCTCACCTAAAAAAGAACACGAAGACCTTAACGTGTCAGGAAATCATCAGCAGCTGACCTATAATTTTGAGAACTGAAGAGCGCTAAATTATTTTCAGATTCTTGCAACTATGTGGCGTTTTAGTGGAAGAATTTTTATGCAATGTCAACGTCGAACTTAAATGTTTGCCTGGCCCAGTTGATAATTTTATATTCGATTAAATTCAGTCAATTATTGATTGTCACAACAGTGCTATAATATCGGTTTTGGTTGGTTACTGGCTATACGTCAATTCATTTAAAAAACTGGCAGAATTTTAAAAACTGATCAAAACATTTCCAAAATTCCTTGTGTTCTTTTGAATTTGAAACTCTTCTATATTCATTTTTTTTCTATGCTGTTTTTCTCGGTCAGATTCTCTTTGAAAATGATAATCAACCTTCTTGGTGGTCAACATTTAATGTTTATGCTTTGTAACCAAGCAATAATTCACATTACAAAAAGTTTAATCAGTTTTTATGATGATTTGAGCTCGAGTTGTGACGATGCATTGGTGACGTTTCAACAAACAAAAATCGTAAATTTTTCTTTCGTATACCCTTTGCCACTATTCTGTTTTCCTTGCTTGCTGCATCAAGTGTCCTGCAAAGAAAAGATCAGTGTTTATGCTCTGTTCTAACAAAAAAAAAAAATTCAGATGCCTGAACTTGCCATAAACGTGGGTTCCTTCCTTTGATGTAGAGGGTTTGAAGGCAGTACTCTGCAAAAATACGCGACAACGAGGTACCCACGTTTTAAGCAAAAGCCCTTCATTAGAGTCAACTCAAACGTCAGTAATTTGTTCTCTCCAGTTGTGTGAAAAATTGCGATTGATCGTATTGCTGTCTGCAGTAGAAAAATGAAGATTTTTGAAAATCTAATCTTATAACATTGCTGAAATACAGCAGAATTTTCTTTACCTTCGCAATTCATAAAGCGAAATCGTAAAACTGTAATCAAACAGAGAAATTCGGCAGAACTTTTTGTTGCAGGATGACTCACTAGTATTTTCTTCAGAAATTTGCAAATTCTGTTAGAATGTATCAAATTGGTATCACGATATAAAATTTGTTTATTGTAAGCATTGTACACCTCAAGAAGAAAAGTTAAAGGCAGGATTTTTTGCAAACTGGAGTAAACTAAACTTTCAAACTTTTCTTCAATTGCTCTTTTTGCCATGGAAACACAGATCGCTCTTTATATTACCATAGCAGCTTAAACAAAAATTGTCACTTTCCATCTCTGTCAATTTTGGAGATTTGTTTTATAACTATTTCAGAGTTATGCCCTAGTGAAACATGTGGTGCAGACAAACTTAGAGAATTAGGTTCAGCTACCTTAAATGTCATCTTTGTTTATCTTTTCAGCACTGTGTGGGAACGTTCATATCCTCTTTGACAGTGTTCACCTCAGCCCATCCCGCAGTCCCTTTGTTGTTCTATCTAATTACAATAACGCAACGTGAGAGACGCTCAAATTATTAAATTCATCAGCCAAATGACTGATTCTAATAAATAGATAATGCTGACCAGTCCTTGTCCTTTGTAAGAGAAGTTCCACTTCGAAATATGTTGAGTCGAGACGGTAGCCAGACAAAAATATTTTGTGGGATTCAAAATGTACCATACCTACTCGACGAGATCTTGAAAAGCTTGAAAGTTTATATTAACGACTATTAAAACGAACAACTGTTTAACCTGTTAATTGGACTACGAGCAGTTTTCCAGTCTCCCTCGCGACCAAAAATTGGCTGTCATCTCAAATTAACATTTTCTTCGCAATAATTTGAAAATTCTTCATTCAAATACTTTTAATATTTAGGATACATCTCTGCATAATTTTAGTAAGTGATCTGAATTGCTTGTGACTATTTTAACAGCATTTTGCCTCCAGGCCTCCTCTGAGCTGGGGAGGTGCAACTGGGGTAGTTTGACCGGGAACCCAACCTCTAGAGGAGTCCCAGGTCCCAAGCGCAAGAGGACCCCTGGGCTCAAGCTCAAGAGAGGCTTTCTCAGCATACTGATAAATTTATTTCCTTTATGTTTCAAATTACGATCAAATAACTAAATAAGGTCCGCTACTTCTGTTTAATCGACGCTATTTATTTATTCATTGAGTGCTGGACTCTTATACACTGAGCCAGGGCAGGACACTCATGTCTTAACCCAAATATAGTTATCTTCAGTCTCTCCGGTAGAGAACGCGACGAAGGCGTTATTGTCAAGCGCAATATCGACTAAAATAATTCTTGTAAGGGGGAAATTTTTAATTTGCTCTTGGCCCCACCAAGACTTTCGGCGGTCCTGATTACCACAGCATTTCTTCGAAGCTTTTCTATTGAAATATCTGTATTCCCGTTCATTTTATCATCAAAAGTCATATTTTCATCATCAATAACTTTGCTTTTGGCATCTAAAGTGGTTTCGGATTGTAAAATTGATTCATTTAACTTAGATTCACAAGTTGCTATGTTGCCGCAATTTATTAACGAAGGAAACGTTGCCTTGAAACAGGATTGAATCAAGAAGGACAAGTGAAAAACCTCTACCCAGCTCATCAAAATAAACCTCAAATTGCTCCGGAACCTCATATGAAAGTATTTGGGCACATCATTTACTGTTATTTAACAACACAAATACGACGACTATATATATTCGTCCTCCTCGGGAGACTGCAAGACTGACGACGAGTTAACTCGTCCTCTGAGTTCAGCTGGTTAAACAAGTTCTTGTATCCCGGTATTTTTATCCCAAAGGAAACACCATGTCTTATGAAATTGTTCGGAGAAAGTACACCTCGTCCCTACCCTCTCTACATGGCCCTTGTAAAATCAACCATAACACGGTATCAGATACGGTAAAGGTTCCAAAAGCATTTCCTGGGGTGTCATGATTCTCTAAAAAGTAAAGCTCTTAGCGTTGTTTTTTAGTTGAGAAAAAAAATCAGATTATCTTCTGAGGACAATAACAGGTCTAATTTTGTTTCTCTTACTCATATCTTTGTTTTACGATTCAATGGGATTCGTCTCCTTTCTTGCAATTGCATGAGTGGCATTATATATGCGATACCCACACTTAAACAGCTGCATGCACACACCTTTCGGCTTGTCATTCCTTTTCGCGACAATTAGCCACCTTTCAACAGTGAAAATATTTTTCAGGTCTACTTCCGCTGGTCATTTCAACAAAGGAAATTGGCAATCCAAAAGAATTCTTCTCTAATATATCCAGTAAGTTTCGCTCTTCTTTCCGGCTTAGTTCGGCTTCGTTCAATGTCATCGCTGCATGCATGGTAAATATAATCTTCGCATTTGGTGGAACCTTCCTAAATTTTCTAGTTATATTTGTTTTGCTGTATTCCTCTCAACTCAAAAACAAAACATGCTATTTTCTCATTATGGTACTTTCCTGCACTGACTTAGTCGTTGTGGTCGTCACCCACCCTTTGGGCATTTTGTATGCTATCAACAAACTTACACGAAACCATGTTTTTGTGCATGAGACACTTTATGGATATTCTACCAGTATTGCAGGCAGTCTATCAGCGAATGCATTGTTAGTGATGAACACTGAGTGATATATCGCTGTAGCCCATCCTATCTTCCACCAAAGGACAGTGACAAATAAGAAGCTGTTATTGCTGGTTGGATTGTTTTGGATTTTCTTTCTAATTCTGTTGCTCTTACGATTTATTTTCCGGTAATAGCAAGAATTATTTCAGTTGGAACTGCTTTGTTGTATTTTTTCTTTACTACTTTAAGTTCTGCTAAAATTTTTTGTGTTGCAAGAAAAAAGCGAAAGCAAAGATTCAACATATTGCCAATCAGTTCAGTCCGACTTCAACAATCCATTCGCAAGTACATACAGCAGTTGAGAGACGTAAAGCTCGCCACAACGTATTTCGTTGCTATTTTTTGCTCTATTGTTTGTCATCCTCGACTTGTGGTTACCAGCCAATTTAGCGAATTTAGGCATTTAGCGAATCTACGGCATCACTGAATGGCGTTCGCATTTGGACTAGAACTCTTGTCGCCATGATATCAACGTGCAACTGTTTAATCTTCTTTTGGAGGAATACAATTTTGCGTAACCAAAGCAAGATGTTACTAAAACATTTCTGAGCTCAAATCCTGGGACATTAGCAAGACAGAATGACACTCCGAAGTCCAAACACAGATGAACCAATGGCTCAGGCAAGGGATTAAAACTGGAACGTGGCTCCCCGCAACAAATTTGATAACGTAGGATATCTTTCATTCAATTGGCAGTGGCAGTTTTTGCTGCCACTATTAGTAACAGCGTTTGTAAGATACTGATTACAAGAAAATTGGCAAGGAAGAAACACTCAAGGCAGGGAGTAAAGGACAACAGAATACCTTATAGCAACCCATTCAACAGCACGCTTGATGATGATGCAGAAACGGCAATAGAACGTAAACACTGGTTACCTTTCTATTTTCTTGTTTCTTTAAACATGCCAGCATTTTGGTTCAACCATTGGCTTTTGTGAGTTAGTGACAGGATAAAAGCTTTTTTTTTATTGTTTGGCATTGGCATATGTTAGCCGTTTCTTTCTATTAGCATAAGTTTAACAGCGCGGTTATTAGTCTTTTTTCGACACCCCTTGATAAGAGTTGTTAGCATATACCTCACTGGTGAATAGTCAACTTTGGAATATCCTGCATTATTCAGATTGGTTCCTCTACTTCGGAATATTCTGCATTATTCACTGTCAAACAAAACAAGATAGTGTCCCGTTTTGTTTCAGTAACGGATGAAGGAAATTGTTTTGAATAAATGAAACCCCAGTGCCAGACAATAGCTTAACAACAACCAAATTTGGAAATAAAGTATTCACAGTATGTACTTCTTGTACTTTTCCCAAAATGTCAGAAAAATGTATTTCATATAATTTTTCATTACACTTTGCTTCTTAGGTTGAATATTTATGTTTTGGACAGCTGTTTAGCGCAGGGGATGTCGCTAATCCTTCATCAATGGGGGAAAGTGAAGCATGCAATTTCCAAAGTCATTTTTGCACCGAACATACAGGCGAATTTGAGAATTGGGGTGTATTTATCTTTCATAATATTGCAAAAAACCATGCGCAGCAAAATATGGCAAAAACCATACCCGGCCAATAATTTAAGGAAATAAAATAGAAAAACTAAATGGAAAATATAAATCTTGGAAAACTGTATGTTTAAATAAACACTACAAAAAACACAGGGCCATTAATAAACCAAATAAATAACACACTTGTTTAAAAAGCTATATATACACTAAAATGACAATATCACTAATTAGCTTGGACGACTGGATTGATGATATCGGCTTTACAATTCAGTTAAAGGGATGAATTAACTATGTTACAGGTGTCAAATTAAGAAAAGACCGAATTTTTTTAACTAGCATTGATACCGTTGTTCATTTCAGGGTTATTAAGTTTATGAAAAGTGCTTCGAGTATCTGTAACTTATTAGAATTACTCTGTTTACAAGAGTGTAATATCTTACAATTATTAAAGACCAGATTCTTTAGTTGAGTATCATACGGCAAGAAGAGGTCAACAATGTCCTCCGGTCTTGTGTTTTTAACATCATAAGTCCCAACTTGTGAGATGATATATCGGGTTCTTTCCTTGAAGTGGATTTAACACGATGACTCATTGCGTTAACATTTGTATCCTCTATAGGTTTCCACAAATACCCGTGTTCCTCTGGGCTTGATAGATCTAGCGGGTAGCCGACAATCAATGTGTTTATTCAAGGAGTCCCGATTACAATCGTTTTCGAGTGCTTTCCATCTCCTTCGTTATTAGGTCGTGCAGTCTCCGCCAATTCTTCTTTAGTTTGGCCAGGATTATTTCCTCTATTGTCGCCGATTTTCTTTTCGTTATTTTTCCTGTCCATTTTGTCACTTTGAAGAAAGGTATCAAATTAAGATATGACAGAAAGTATTCAACTAGCATTGATGCCATTGTTCATTCCAGGCTGATTAAATTTATGTAAAGTGTTTCGAGTATCAGTAACTTATTGGAGTTAGTCTGTTTGCAAGAGTCAAATATTATTATTGTTAAAATTGTTAAACACCAGATTCTTTAAGTAAAGTGTCATGTAGCAAGAAGAGTTAAGGCTCTTTCAAAATCGTTGCGTTTGAACAACCAAGCGACAACCAAAAGTGTAAAACAAAGATAAGAACCCAACAAAAAACGCGAAACTAAGCCATGATATAATTTGTTGAATAATTTATTAAACGAAAGTCTACACTACTGTTTCGTTGCAACCAGCAACATGATCAGAGTGACAAAAGTATTTTTAAATTAGAATATATAATTGTATATTGTAAATGACTGTATGTTTATAATTTGTATTTAAATTAGAATGTACGTTCATTAAAAATATTTTTGTCACACTGATGATGTTGCTGGTTGCAACGAAAAGTTAGTCTTTCGTTTAATAAAGTATCTTACCAATTATATCACGGCTTTATTGGCTTTTTTTGCATGGCTCTTATAGTTTTAAGCAAGAGTTAACGTTGTCATAGAGAGGGTGGAGCTGAGCATTGAGGATAAGAGAGAAAATGTTCTGCGATCCTGCTAGTATCAAAGATGTGTGAAGTGTTCAGTCAGGCGAGTCTCTACAGGGTGTCCCAAAAAAACGAAAACTATTGAAATCACTTATTGTTAAAATTTGAATGCCCTACGAAAAAGCTGAACGTAATGATGCGTAAAATATTGACAAGGTGCATGTATTAAAGTTCAGGTAAGAAAATCGCCTTGTAAAGTGCGCGATTTTTTGCCGGTGGGAATGTATAAAATTACTTATATCAATCAATTATGCACTCGTGGGGACCAACAGAGTGCTAAGGCATTCAAATTCTAACAATTAAATTGTTATTGGTGATTTCAATAGTTTTCGGTTTTTTTGGGACACCCTGTAGACAACCTTTTGTTTTTCCGAGGTACATTTGATTGTAGCCAGAACAAGGAATTTCATAAACTAGCATTCTTCGTGTGATGTCTAAGACTTGACCTTTGTTAGAAAGAAAAAACCGAAGAGTTTTGGATTCGTAACATGTAACAAATTGTACTTGAACCTTACGGATCTCTTGAATGGCAGTGTTGAAGATCAATGGGCCTTTTGGACCGAGATATGGCTATATTATCCAAATTTTAAGCGACGAGTCATCAAACGAATGTATGGAAATAGTTCTGTTAATATGGCAATAGTTGTAATAACGGTAAAGGTAAAGGTAAAGTGTCTTTATTTATACTGGATAACCCTATCAGCTATCTAAGCTGGTCTCCCTAGAGGTCCAGTAAGGGCCTACCCTAATGAGTCCAGAGTTATGACAGGAGGAAACCGGAGTACCCGGAGAAAACCTGCGATGCTTGGTAGAGTTAAACTGGGCAACACTCTTCTCACATGTGACCAAGGTAACTGCACGCGGCCGGAATCGAACCCTAGTCACAGTGGTGAGAGACACGTGTACTACCACTGTGCCACTAGGATCAAGGAGTTCAAGGAGTTCAAGGATATCGGGGATCAAGGAGTTCAACAGTGGTAGTTGATTACAAAGGGGCAGGAAGTTTCAGTCAATATTCACTTGTCTCAAAGTCATTTCTTTTTAAACGATGCTGTGATTTTTTTTCCCGAACTTTCGGAGGTTTTTGTCGATATCTTTTATTTTTAAGTCCTCAGTTCAGTTCAGATTCGATGTTTCTCGATTTACTGACTAGGAGCTCAACTACACCTGCAGGTGTTCTTTCCATACACATACTTTTAAGTACGGCCCAGTTAGGGCCAAGTAATAAGACCAATCTGGTATTTTGACAGGATTTTAGGTTAATTTTACATTGGTAAACATTGATCAGGCGTAAAATTCGTCGCTATTCTAGAATTTTTCCTGCGAAATGAGCCTTCACTATCCTTCGGCCAAATCTGAGAACAAACCTAAAGTGACTTCAAACGTCTCCCCTTGACAAGTTAAATCGCCTTGCGTTTCCCAGAATAAAATAGTAGAGTACCCATCGTTAGTCCCGGAAGTGTTAACCCTTTAATGACATCCCTCCTTGACAGGTAAAATCGTCGTGCGTTAGCCAGAGTAAAATTAAAGATTGGGGTACGGACCAAAAAAGGTTAAGGCACGGGCGCCGAGTTAGTATGTGCATGGGGCTATAGCAACCTCTGAAAAAATTTAGGAAGTTTTAAGCAATCGTTGAGATTTTCAAACCAACTATAGGAACATGACAATAGACGAAAAAAAACGACAGCAAAATTTCATACGCACAGTCTGTTCGAATATCCTGGACTTAAGAACTGTTACGATATTAAAGTTTTCACGGATCCTGAATTGACAATTAATGGCCTAAATTCAATTTTCCTGCCTTAAGCTGACGGCCGAACTGAAATGTGGAGCCAAATTGTGATCATAATTTCGCAGTTTTTCATCTTCAAGTTTTTGGAAATCGGAAGCCGATTTCCTGTTGTATAAGGCTACTCTCAAAGACAACCCATTCAAGGGCCAAAATGGGCAGAATATCAAAGTAAGTATGAATTATATTTGAGTTATCGTGCCATATCACCTACGCGACCTCGGCCCAGGCCTAACCAGCTGTAGAAACGTGAATCTTTTTGGATGTTTCAAACACATTTTTAGCGAATCTAGGGATTTCAATTTTAAAAATTTTTTGGGAAACATGCCCCCCCCCCCCAGAGTTCCTTAGAGAGGTTTGGCCTCACGGCAAAATTCTCATCACCATTTCTGGTTTGCGCACCACCTGGCAAAATCAAAAGTCAACGCTTTTATACTCTAAGGATAGACCTATATTGGTAGCGCTCCCTTCTGACGGCCGCAGTCCCCATCGTGGTAAATTACATCATATATATGATAGAAAAACTATCGACCGACACGGATTAAGCTGAAAATGGTAAGATAAGTGAAGTGCGGCTTTTACGGTTCCTCTGTTTCTTACATAGATAGAAGGATATTTAGACTCACTTGTTAATCGGCGAAAGTGACAGTCTGTGACATCACGTTTTGCCGAGAGATTGTTACTAAGTGACAAATCATGTTTTTCCCATCATAAATGCAACTGGGGACATTAAGCATAACGAGACTAAAAGCATCTTTACTGTCATATCACATAAGTTGCCTGCAGAACTTATTTGATATGACAGCAAAATTCCTTAGAGTGTCTTGAGTACCAAGCATATCAGACATTTCTGCTTTAAATTATCATTGTTTTCCTCTTTTTCGTTTTTTCGTTTTTTTCAATAAGATTTTTCGATTTTCCTTTCATTAATGCTTTATCCAATATATCGTGAATTGTTTTATCGGTAGCGATAGGCCACCATACTAAAATAACCCCTAAGGAGACACCTAAATTCTGTTAAGGTAAAACTTTCCAAGCAGACGAAATTTTCTGTTCGTCTTATTAACTGTCAGCGAGAATAATTGGAAAATACAAGAAATAAGAACTCCACCCGCAAGGAAGATTCCTACCAAATGTAGATTAGCGTTAAATCGACATCAAAAAATAAATCCAGCCAGATGTAGGAACAGGGATTAACTGTCTCTAGGTGCTCAAAAAATAAGGAATTTCCTAAATTGTAACCACATGTAATTTATATATATATATATATATATACATTAGTAGTATAGTATATATTTGGAAGATAATTTAGTAAATTCTAAACTTAAGGGAGAAGATAGTGGAGAAAAGGGTATGATAAAGTGCGGTAAATCACGCTGCCAAATTTGCAATTTTGTGGAGGAAGGTTCTACACCCTGTAGAAATGGCTGTATATTTTATATTCATTATTTGTTTGATAGCGATTCGGCAGGATCGATTTACCTAATAATGTGTAAAAAGTGTTCAAAGATTTATGAAGGCAAAGATTTAAGTAGTGTCGAAAGGTATGGTAATAGACAAAGGGGTATACCGGGAGAACATTTGTATGCCCATTTTTATGAGGGGGGTCAAGAGGGAATTAAAGATATGATGGTAAAAATTGTTGATAAGACGGATGTATCAAACCCAACTAGAAGGGAAGGTTTTTGGACACATAAATTGGATTCTTTTGTACCAACAGGTTTTGAACCTTAGGGAATTCTTTTTAGTAATGCATTATTTAATTTTAATTTATATTTAATGTTATGTATATAAGGAGCGTCCTCTATCTTGTATTCCTCATTCTTGACAAAGGGGGCAGTTGCCCCAAAACGTTGAAATAAAGTTTTGTTAAAGTTTTATCTTGATAGTTATAAGTATTTTTAAAACTTGGTGTAAGGATATTTGCGCACTCTGGCCCCTTATCAATCCAAGTCAGTTTCGAGCTGCACTGATGAGCTGTAGTACAGCGAAACGTACGTCTGCAGTATAAAATAAAACATATTCCGAAGAATAAAGTCATCTTGAGAACTCAAGATATGAGTCAATGCAAGATAAAACTATTGTTGAAACTGTGATATTTCGACTTTATTCCAAAGTCATCTTCAGACAGAATGATAATTACAAAAACATGCAAGAGTCTATATACAGGAGGTGTGATGACATCATCGAGACAGAATTAGGAAACACTACCGGTAATCCCTAATTTACATGCTGAGGTGTTGAGATGCTAAGTGCTAATTAGAAGTTCTCACCACCATTAATAAAGCGGTTGAGCGTGAATAGAACAATTGGGCTAACTGATAACAAGTGTGCATAATATCTAATTAAAAAGGTTGAGTTCTTTGCTAGCTTTGAGCCCAGAATTAAGCTCAGGTTTATTAAACTTAATGTGGAGTGCTTCAATTATTAGAAGTTTATTGGTGTTAGTAGACTTACTCGTATAAAGAATTTTATAGTTATTAAAGATTAAATTTTTAATGGAGGTAGATGTGTTAGAAGAAAAGGGAAGGTCATTTAGTCGGTCGTACTGATCGTATAAGTCATTAATGAAGTGAGCGTGTTCACATTCGAGAAAGTGTTGGGCAACTGCACTGGTGTTATGTTGAGTAGAATGTTCGGAAAGGCGTTTGTGAAGACAACGGTCGGTTTTACCTATATATGTTTTGTTGCAGCCAGGACAAGTAATTTGATAGACGACATTATTGCGAGACATTTCCGGAATCTTATCTTTGTTAGAAATAAAATAGGAGACTTTTTTCGTGTCATAAATAACGATAAATTTAACGGGTTGGTTGAGATGATGCCGAATTTTCGAAATGCATGATTTAATTAGATTTTCACTTTGTTTACCAAGGAAAGGAATACGTATCCAAATTTTGGGTAAATTATCATCATCGCAAGACCTATTCGTTTTAATTGTAGAAGCGTTGTATTTGCGTTTTAGTTTATTAATAAGAAAATATTTTACGCTGTTGGGATAACCATTCCACGACATACAAGATTTTATAAAACTGATTTGGTTGTTAAAAAGCTTTCTTGAACTACAAATTTTAAGAGCGCGGTTAAAAAGAGACTTTATCCATGCAGTTTTGCGTGAAAAAGATTCAAAACTTGTGAAGTGCGTATATTGACCAGTGTGAGTATCTTTACGATAAACGTCAGTGCCATTAGCCGAAATTTTAATGTCTAAAAAGTGGATATTACCATCGGGAAAAGTATCAACTGTAAATTTTAGGTTTTTATCAAATTTGTTAAATTTCGTTAACACCGAAGAGATGTTGGAAGGTTTAATCAAAAGCAGAGTATCGTCAACATATCGTTTATAAAATTTTATGATACCGCTATTAATGAGATCTGAAACTATAATCCGCTCAAATTCAGTTAGTATGATGTTAGCCAAGACAGGTCCTAGTGACGATCCCATAGATACACCGTCAATCTGTTCATATAACTGGTTGTTAAAAGAAAAGGTAGTTTTACTGCAGCAATCCAAAATCAGCTTTTTCAAAGTGCGTTTCGTTAAAGTGTCAATATATATATATATATATATATGTATGTATATATGTATAGACATATATACATACATATATATATGTATTGGTGTCTTGAAGAGTGCTCAATGCTTTTTACGGCAGAGCGAGTTATACTCGGTTTCTAACAATCTGAAATATTTATTGCTACGTTAAGTTTTTTCGCGTTCCAGCGATCATCAGGAACTAATACAAAACCGTTTCAACTAGACCTATTTACGTGTCACTAAAATATTTAAGTTATTCCGGTTACGTAAGTCCTTTGTGCGGGAGGTTCTGCACGAAGAATTTACTTTTGTGGCAGCATTTAGAAATAAGTTCTGATCTTTTGTTCAGTAGAGTTTGTTTGTTTAACTTAATGATCCACTGCTTTTCTTCGAGACAAAGAGAGCATCTTTTTGATCCATTCTGGAACGAGGAGTTTTTTTTAGGATTGACCATTTCATGGTAAATGATTTTTTGCTCCTTTTCAGATTCCAAACATAATTAGCGAGTTCAGTTTCGTTAGCATATTTCTCTTCTCGGAATGACTTCTGGTGGTTGTGGAATCTTTCTTTAAATTCGTTTGCTGTCATTCCCACGTAGCACATGGTGTTGTTGTCATCCGTCGATGTGACCTCAGCTTTATAAACGACCCATTGGCCATCTAGCGGGCACTGGTTTTTTGTTCTGCAGTTGCAGGCGGCGTTGTCTTTGGGTAGTTGGGTCGAGTTCTTTCTCATTATTTGGGCGTTGTGCTTATTGATTTCCGCTCTAATGTTAGGCATGCAGCTGTAACTTATTTTCTGTGTTGCGGTTGAAAATTCAATGTAGAGGATGGCCGTCAGAGGAATATTTGTTGATAAGGGCGATAAAGTTTCTTCCGATGTTGGTTTTCACATTTTACTGAAGGGTGGGTTGAACCAGATAATGTTCGTACGGCGGTTTCTTCGTTGGGTAGATCTTGGGTTATCGTCCGTGTAAGTGAGTGTGTGGTTGTAGTTACTGCGTGTTAGAGCTTCTTAGTACGGTGCAGATGCTACCTGGAAAGTTTCTTCCTTGCAGGATAGTTGCGATAGTCTGTTGTTGATGGATTTAGGGATGTTGAGTAAAGATGGATTTTGGGTGGTTGGATCTGCTGTTAATATACATAGGCTCATCACTCGGCTTTCGGTACGGGAAGTATGTCGAGTTGACAAGGTTGAATGCGACGTTGAGAAAGTGCACAATCTTCAGGTTTGCTTCAGCAGTGATCTTTAGACCCAGTTTGTTAAAGATCTGGATTAAGTCCTCTCTTGTTTTATCGGCCTTTCTTCCGCTGTTGGTTTTCAAGACGGCTAGGCCGTCGTCCCTATACAGGCCGATTTTCTCCTTTCTGAATCTTTCTTCGAGGTTGCTCAGGATATAAAGGCCGACCAGCTTGCAAACCTCGGCTCCGTTGAAGCTTCCCATGGTTACATCAAATGTCGAGGAAGAACCCTTTTTAACCCACGATCTTTCTTTAGAAAATAGAAGAGACTTCCGCGCGTGAGTGATGACTTCGATGTGCTCTTTCGGGATATTCTCTTTTTCGCTGCCCTAGGTAACTGCTTTAGTTAGGAGGTTTTCGGTGATGGACGGATAGAAGTCTACGATATCGAAGGACAGATAGGTGAGCAGGTGTTTGTCATCCTCCTCTTGGGAAATCTTAAATTACTTTTCTCAACGTAAATGTGATTGCCTGTGACGTCCAAGAAATGAAGAAAAGATTGTTACTTAGCTACAAATCAGGCATATCTTTTCAATTATTTGGCGAACGTTAATGCATCTTGGAGTTCTAAATATAGTAAGGTTAAAAGCATCTTTGCTGTCATAGCTCGCAACTTGGCAGACTTCTTTCATTAAACTTCTAAAATCTTCCAAATATTTCGTAAAACGTTTTACTTTTACCGAATTAGCCTAATATTTAGTGCGATATCTGCTTGAGAAAATACCATTTCCTCCTACACGGAAGGAAACACCTCTCTTGGAAAAATACATCAGAGAAATGGTACTATATCTAAAAGTTGTGGTGTCGGTAGTGGACTGGGGCAGTGAGCTGCTTTGGAACCCTGCTTTTCTTGCTCGCTCTACTTGTCGTTTTATACCTATTTTAAAACAAAGAGATTTAAACTTGCACTTTGTCATTTGAAATCTTGATTTGCTGGGAGTAAGAAGCCAAACTGCAAATGTCTGGTCAAACACGAATACCGATTGAAAAGGAATTGTTCACTTTTCTCCACACTATAAACCAAAGTATCATCAAGTGAAAATAAATTTTAGTGAGCCAAAATCTTATATTTCAAGACCCTACTGGAACCAGTTGAGGAAAATGAACCTATGGTGCGTTCGTCTCGGCATCAACCCATCAAGCCTGATAATCTTGTGCGTTGCTCTCTCAACTGAGGTACGGAGGTCGTTGCCGAGATCATGGTTACGAATTTTGTACTTATAAAAGTGATAATGCCAATGAAGTGAAGGGTATGCACAAAGAGTACTGGACATCCACACTCGAAATCATGAATCCGTTTATCTATTAAATTTAAAAAAATTCCGAGTGCCAGAATCACACCATTTAAATCCCGGCCAAGACAAGTTGCTAAAAATGCTACTCCAAGGCCTTCCACTGAGAAAACTAACGTTCCTTAAGTATTCTTTCTTTACTTCTACGTGGCATGCAAAGTTTGGAGCAAACGTGGTTTAACATATCTGAAACAAAAATTGAGCTTGAACTAGAATAAAAAGAAACCATAAAGGATGATGCATAAAAAATACCTGAAACCAGAAACTCTTCGTGTTTAACGACAGTGAGGAAATTAAGGAGTAATACATTGCAGTTGTAACTAGTAACTTCCTATGCCTGTATACTGGCACCATCTTTTTGACTTAACCCTTTCCAGTCCGTACCTGACTTTTTAATTAGTTTACCTGTCTTAAGCCAGACAATTTTACTTGTGAAGTGGATACGTCCTGGACAGGAAATGTTTAAGTATTAGGACGAACCTTCATTGCTTGCACTCTATAACTGTTTCTTTCCAAACCTCCATAATACGCCATATAAGTTAGATGATTACAGAAGAATAGGCATAACGATCTAGGGGCTAGAGGCTCAAAAAAAACTCATTCCAAACTAAAGATAATACAGTGTTTATACTCAGTTTATTAGTACGTACTGAAGATAAATGGTCGAGGTTAGTGTAGTCTTCAAAATAACTATTGATGACTGATGTTTCGACGGCCTTAGCGACGGTCGTCTTCAGAGTCGATATCTACTGAATCTCCCTGGTCCAAGCTATTTGCTTTATGCTTTAATACTCAGTAATAATCATTAATTCTCTTTGTTTAGCATGAAAAATCCTTTTATTTAAAGGACGTCGTCATTGAAATTGACGTCGTCCCTAATAGAAGTCAGATACGAAGCGAAAAAAGTTGATGGAATCGAAGATATATACATAAGTTATCATCAAGGAATCTGTGTTGTCTCAACGCGTTCATGTTGAATTGAAGTATCTCTATTTACACTGGAGGAATCTGTCAACTACAGCTTACTGCTCTCTAGAAGTCCGGTTCATCCATGTACCTGTGCTTAACTCAAACTAGACAACCCTTTATAACATTTGCCATCTCACATGTCATTTCATTTGTGAAAAGTATATATGGAATTGGAACGTTTTTGCGTATGAAATTTTCTTTTCTTGTATGAAATGGAAACGTTTTCATGCACGAAATACCTAATTCGCATATGAAACGAACTGGCTTGAAGATTTCACACGTAAAATCTCGGTATACGAAACATGTATTTCACGTAATCATGAAATAGAACACTTACATAATCATGAAAATTAATTTCACATATGAAGTTTTCATTTCACATATAGTATTGAAACAATTCACGTATGAAATATTATTTTCTTGTGGGAAATTGCATGTGAAATTTTCGTAAGGAAACAGTTTTGTTTTATTTGACCACGGCAACATCACAATACTGCTCGCTGAGAGATTTGGGTAACGAATTAAAACCTGTGTCTCATGTTCTCCCCTTCTTTTCTCAACTTGCTCTCTTGTGTTTCTATTCTCTAATCCTCCGCCTGACGTGCAATGGTTTGAACTCGAGAACATTTTAGCACCTTCTTGCTTTCATTACGTAAAGTTTTATTCCTCCAGAAAAAGATCAAACAGTTGAACGTCGAATTTATGGCGCAAAGAGTTCCCGTCAAAATGCGAAAGCTAAAGTTGTTCGTCGACGCCGTAGATTCTCTGCAAGGCTTCGATTCAATATATTTAAATTGGTAGGCCAGCATGTAAGGCCAATAGCAGATGGCACAGAATAAAAAAACAAGGATATAGGTTGAGACCAACTTTACATCTCTTAAATACCCTTTGTAATTACGAATGGATTGTTCAGGTGGACTAGAACTGACGGCTGGTGTGATGAATGCTTTTCGCTTTTCTCTTACGATAACCAAAATCCTGGCATAAACCAGTATGTAAAGGACAAGACACAATGAGCACATTCCAGTAGCCACGATGACCCTGGACTGGGTCAGAAAATACCATGCAGTTAGCCAGTACGACCAACAAAATCCAACAAATAATAACAGCTTTGGTTTTGTCACTTTCCTTTGGTGGAAGTAAGGATGGACTATCGCTAAATATCGTTCAATGTTCATCGAAAACAGACCACTGCTTGATAAACTGCATATAATTCCAGTAGAAAGTTCGTAAAGCTTCTCATACACACAAATATGGTTTCGCGTAAATTTACTGATAGAATACGTTATGCCCAATGGGTGGACTACTGCCACGACGACCAAGTCGATGCTGGAAAGTACCATAACGAGGAAATAGCAAACACTGTTTCGGAGTTTAGAAGAATGCAAGAAAACAAGTATAACCAGGGAGTTGAGAAACCCTCCACCAAGAGCGAAAATTAAATTTGCAATGCAAGCAGCGATGATATTGAATGAAAGCGAACTAGACTGGAAAGTAGAGTAACATTTACTAGACATGTTGCAGAAGAACTCAGTTGAATTATTTACTACCATCTTTCCAATGACCAATGGGCTCGGACGAGAGGAATATTCCACTGTTAAAGTCACGTCAGTTGTTCATGGACAAGTGGCTAGTATACGCGAAAAACAGTGGAAACACGAAAGCTGTGTCCATCTGTTTATGTAAGGATATAAGTTATAGATAATGCTACTTTTTTAAAATTTGGATAGGAGCCCAATCGCATGGAATCATAATTATCATGATTTGGAGAAACATAATTAACTGATCACTGACCTCACCAGATAATCTCATTCACTCCCTATCGTATAAAGATCTTCAAGGGCTTTTCTTGTCAAGGAACCAGGACATCCCCGTAAATACGTGAGGAACGGTTTCAAATTTGAAATACCTAATTCATAATGTCAAATCACTTAGTTCAAAATATATCTTCTATTTCACATGTGAAATAGAAGATTGGCACATGATTATATCATTTCGCAAGTATAATTGAAACATTTTTAATTATGAAGTACTATTTTTATGTATGAAATCATTTGTGGAATTTTCATGAAGGCAATGTTATGATCAACTGCACAGGTATAAGAGCTAAGGATAAGGTTGGAACGGGGTTAATCAGTTCCCCCTATAGTTTTGAGAGGTTTTTCTTTTTGGGATAAAAACAGCTGATAACTTGATCTCGTTCTAACAGTTGTTTGTTTAGATACTAGTTAATAAGCGAACGTCATTTCTTTCGGGGAGTATTTACAGCCTCTTTCAAGCCCCTCAAGGAACGTTTGGGTTAAGTTCTATACATGGTGTCTCTCTGCAGAAAACGTTTTTCAAAATACCACGTTGACTTCGCATTTTTCGAAGTGGAAATTCCCGTAAGAAGAACAAGGACATCATTTATATTATTTATTTTATATTTTTAGCCATTAAGCTCATAAACTAACTTAACGTCAATAGGTTTTGTTGTCATTGTTGATTAACAAAAAGATTGGGAAGGAACAGGTCCAGAAGGAGGCGAATAATAAATAGCAAAATATGTTACGTAATTATGGGTGTCTATGTAACTCTATGCTTGAAGGTGATGAAAAAGCGTATTACAGCAGCACGTTGACAGTGATTTGATATTAAGACAAGTTGCTTTAATCTTCGTATATGCCACCACTTTAAGCTCCATCCTTGGCTTTTATTTCAAGTAGTGAGCTAGTAAAAGCAGTTTAATAACAAGTCACTAAATATTGTGACTCGAGTTTAGTCGAGCCATTTTTTAACAATAATTAAAGTCGAGTCGAGTCAAGTCGAGTCACTCAACATCGTCGAGTCAATTTAAGTCACTAGATTTCGAGAGATTTTTTTTAACCAATGAACTATATTTACAAAAATAAATGAATATAGATATATAAATAACAGAGCAGAGTAGTAGAACGTCAATGGGAAGCAGAATGAATAAAATCACTGAGAATATGGTCAAAGTAGCTGTTCTGCTTGGCTCAGTTATGTCGTTTAGTTGTTATTCCTTAATAGTTACATAATCGAGCGATTTTGATGACCTTGTTGTTGAATGTACCTCAGTCGCTCGACCAGATAAGTATTGATATTCGCAGTACAGGTACTATTTTTCGTAAGGCATTACTGACAACCGCAAAAACACTTCGTCTTTTTCGCTTCAAGATAAAACACTTTACTGCATTAATCAAAACCCGAGTCCCGTAGTAGCAATGACTCGAGTCGAGTCAAGTCTTGAAATTGTAGAGGTTTTAGAGCGCAAGACACTCGAGTCGAGTCGAGTCATTAGAAATTAGAGTTTGACTCGAGTCATTACAACACTAGAGAAAAGCCTTAAGTTCTATTATTGCACGTGCATTGACACATGCTAACTGTTTCTTCCTATCAGCATAAACTTAACTACGAAGCTAATAGCTTTTTCTCGATATCCCTTAATAAAAGATAATACTCTAAATGTTCGCTTGTCACAGTGCAATGAAGGCTCTTTGTCCGAAAAAAATAAAATTTGTTTATACTGACTGTTTTTCCACTTATCGTCCCCATTAGTCTTTGTTTTATAAGGCAGAAGTAAATAACAAAGTATATGGAACTAAATAGCCCAAGACTCCAAAAATGTCGAAAAGAATACTTCAATTCAGTTACTCTTGAAACTTTGCGTTTTAGTTTGAATAAGAAATTTTTCAGTAATTATTTAGTGCGCAAGATCATCGCCTGGCTTTTACCTATGTGAGGGGTATGAGATATATATTTTCTCGAGTCATTTTGCACTGAACTTGCAAATGCTTCCGGGAGTTTGGAGGCATTTATCTTCGCGAAAAATTTCATGCCCTTCATCATTTAGGTGATCTCGGATTTGAACGGAGCGATGGCTTACTGGACGTTCGCAAGTGTCAACATTCATTATGCACAAAACTGTCTCTTTCCGTTGGCAATTTTGAATTTATGAAGATTTGAAATTACGTTTCCAGAGTTTCCCAAAACACATTTACATGGCTATTTCTTCCACCTTATCTAAAAGACGGGTTTGTCAGACAGGAGACAAAAATTTGTTTAGGCAGGTACGTTATTCCCCAGCAAAGAGGGAACTGAGCACCTTCCTCCTAAATCTGCTCATGCTTTAGATGGCGTTTTTCAGCGATCTAAAGTTAAAAGATGTGAATGTCCCTCCCAGTTTTTGAGCAAAAATAGAAGGCTAAAACCCGAGTCCTTTTCAGACGATAACAAAGTAGAATGTTGCGTAAGCAGTGATGAACGACGTGTTTGAAAAGCCAAAAGAATGAGGAGACACCAAAACCTACAAGTAAAAGATACAGGCGTGTTGAACGAAAGACCTTTTTCAGAGTGAAACGTAATTAACTTTTTCATGATTTTTCGTTCTCAGGTCAATCCAGATTCATTTTTTTCCGTTTTCTGAGTAGAACGTAAATCTGCAAAATGTTATACACCTCGGGATGTTCTACTCCCACACTGCTTTGGTTTAGAGCCCTGTTATAGCCAAGTGATAAAGCAATTGTAGTCTTTGACAAGCCTATAGTAAATTTTTATTGCTGTTATCATTGATTAACTGAAAATTGTCAATATTGGAGAACATTTTACCTTCAATAACAAGCCTTAATACTGTCTTTTGCCAGCATGTCTATATAAACATATATAATTATGAAATAAGGGCGTTTCACCAAACGGTTCATAACCCTATGGATAGGGCGAAACTTGATACAAGTTAAAGATATAATGAAGATATAATTAAGTTAGTTTTATCTTAAAGAGCACTTAAAAGTGACAAGGAACAGCTTTTTGCAGCTTTTCCATTAATCACTTTGCTCTTGAGATATATTTTTATTTAATTCTCAATACGTAAACGTGTTTGTCTGTGTCGCCAAGTAATGAAGAGAGAATTTTGACTTAGTGACAAATAAGGTATATCTTTGCAGTTCTCTAGTGAATGTTAATGCATTATGAAGTTCTAAATATAACAACTTAGATTAAAAGCATCTTTTCTATCATAACACGTAATTTGGTTTGCCACTCTCAATAACCCTTTAACACTTCCCAAATATGTTGTAAAATCTTTTACTTTGATCCAATTTGTCTTCTGTTTAGTGCAAATAATATGAATTTCCTCTTACATGGAAGGAATAAGAGCTCTTTCTCGAAAATACGTCGGGTAAATGATACAAATTGCATATTAGACTTGCGGGGGGTAGACTGGGGTAGTGTGGCACATTAAAACTCTGCTTTCCTTGCTCACGTTACTTGTCGTTTTATACTAATTTTACAAAAAAGAAATTTAAATTTACGCGTTGTCGTTTGAAATCTTGATTCGTTGGGAGTAAGAAACCTAAGAACAACTGTGTGGTCAACTAACTGCTGATTTGAAGAAGATTTGTTCGCTTTTCGTCTAAACCAAAGTATTCTTTATTTTGTCTTCGTCAAGTGAAAGTAAATTTTAAAGAGCAGGAAAAATGCACATATTCAAGACCGTACTTGAACCAACTGAGAAAAGTGCAACTGCTGTGTGTCCATCTGGGCATCATCTTAGCAACCCAGCGAATTGGTCACGAGTTCTTCACTTATAAAGAGGTGGTACTGCAGATAACGTAAAGGGTGTATACAGAGGAGACTACCTTTTTAACGTTAAAAGATCAAAGGTCGTTAAATACCGTAACTGATTGTAAAGACGTTTAAATTTTCGAGGAAAGGCTGTCCGACGCAGCATTCAATTTTTATATTAATCTGCAGTTACACTTGAAATCATGAGTTACATAGTGTCTAAGTTGTTTTAAGTTGTGTTCGGAGTACCTTGTTCTCTTCCCATCGTCCCATAATTTGAGCTCGAAAATGTTAAGTCAAGGTCTTTAAGTACCTTACAATCGCTGTTACTAATAGACGCAGCAAAAATTGCCACTACCAGTTGAATTAAAGATAACCTAGGTGAGCAAAGTTGTTGCGCGGGGCTATGTTCCTTTAGTCCGCCTCACTTGCTTGAGCCATTGGTTCACCTGCGTTTGGACTTTGCAGATTCTTGCCTACTTGCTAATGTCTCAAGATTTGAGCTCAAAAATGTTTTAGTGACTTCTTGCTTTCGTTTCGTAAAATTGTATTCATCCAAAAGAACATTAAACAGTCGAACGTCGAATTCACGGCGACAAGACTACAAGTCCAAATGCGAACTCTATTCAATGATGCCGTAGATTCGCTAAATACCTTTCCTTCGATATACCTAATTTGACTGGTAACCATAAGTGGACAATAACAACGGACATAGCACAAAATAGCAAGGATCTACCTTGTGGCAAACTTTACTTCTCCTAACTGCTCTATATACTTGCGAATGGATTGTTCAGGTGGAATGAACTAATGGCTGATGTGTTAAATATTAGATGTGGCTTTTTTCTTCCAATACCAAGAATTTTCGTAGAAAGATGTATAATGAAAAGAAAGTACAGTAAAAAAGTTCCAAATGACATAACTTTTTCTATGACCGGAAAATATCTCTTAAGCAGCCACGGAGTTACTATGAAAATCCAAAATAATCCCACCAGAAATAACAGCTTCTTATTTGCCACTGTCCTTAGGTGGAAGAAAGGATTGGGCTATCACTAAATATCGGTCAGTGTTCATCTCAAACAATACACTGGCTGATGGACAACAAAGATTACTGGAAGAATATCCATAAAGTTTCACATATACTAAAATATGCTTTTGCTTTAATTCGTTGAGAGAATGCAAAATGCCCAAAGGGTGGGCGACCACCAGAACGACCAAGTCAAGGCAAGAAAGCACTTTGATAATAAAGTAGCATACCTTGTTTCTGTGTGCAGAGGAATACAAGAAAACAAATATCACTGAAGAATTTAAGAACGCTTCACCAAATAACATTACATTCACCATGCGTGCAGCGATGACATTGAACGAACACGAAGTAAAACTGCAAAGAAGTGTGAAATACATTGGACATATTCGAGAAGAATTCTGTGGAATTGCTTCCTTCCATTGTTGCAAGCATCGGTGCAAACAGACCTTAAAATATATTTACTGTTGAAAGATTGCCAGCTCATACGATAAATAATCAGAATATATCAAAGGTGCGTGCAGCTGTTTAAGTGAGGAAACTGCATACATAATTCCACTCACTTAGAAAAAAGGAGGCGAATTGTGTTGAATACTAAACAAAGATATGTGTGAGAAAAACAAAATTAGACTAATCATGGTCCTCACTCGTTAATCTCATGTTCTTTCTTACCTAAAAAAGAACGTGAAGACCTTAACGTGTTAGGAAATCATCAGCGACATATCCATAATTTTGAGAACGGAAGAGCGCTAATTTTTTTTCAGATTCCTGCAACTATGTGATGTTTCAGTGGAAGAATTTTTATGCTATGTCAACGTCGAACTTAAATTTTTGCCAGGCCCAGTTGATAATTTTATATTCGATTATATTCAGTCAATTACTGATTGTCACGACAGTGCTATAATATCGGTTTTGGTTGGTTACTGGTTATACTTCAATTCACCGATGTCAGTCGTATTATATTCCTAAAAAAAAACTGGGAGAATTTTAAAAACTGATCAAAACGTTTCCAAAATTCCCGGTGTTCTTTTGAATTTGAAACTCTTCTATATGTACTCTTATCTTTTTTCTATGCTGTTTATTCCGGTAAGGTTCTCTTTGAAAATGATAATCAACCTTCTTGGTGGTCAATATTTAATGTTTATGCTTTGTAACCAAGGAATAATTCACATTATAAAAAGTTTAATCAGTTTTTATGATGATTTGAGCTCGAGTTGTGACGATGCATTGATGACGTTTCAACGAACAAAGATCGTAAATTCTTTTTTTCTCCACCCTTTGCCACTATTCTGTTTTCCTTGCTGGCTGCAACAAGTGTCCCGCGAAGAAAAGATCAGTGTTTATGCTCTGTTCTAACAAAAGACATGTAGATGCCTGAACTTCCCATAAACGTGGGCTCCTTCCTTTGATGTAGAGGGTTTGAAGGCAGTACTCTGCAAAAATACGCGATATCGAGGTACCCACGTTTCAAGCAAAAGCCCTTCATTAGAGTCAACTCAAACGTCAGTAACTTCTTCTCTCCGGTTGTGTGAAAAATTGTGATTGATCGCATTGCTGTCTGCAATAGAAAAATGACGATTTTTGAAAATCTAATCTTTTAAAATTGCTGAAATACAGCAGAATTTTCTTTAGCTTCGCAATTCATATGGCAAAATCGTAAAAACCAGAATCAAACACAGAAATTCGGCAGAATTTTTTGTTGTAGGGTGACTCACTAGTATTTTCTTACGAAATTTGAAAATTCTGTTACAATGTATCAAATTGGTATCACGATATAAAATTTGTTTATTGCAAGCATTGTACACCTCAACAAGAAAAGTTAAAGGCAGGAGTTTTTGTAAACTGGAGTAAACTAAACTTTCAAACTTGTCTTCAATTGCTCTTTTTGCCATGGAAACACAGATCGCTCCTTATATTACCATAGCAGCTTAAACAAACATTGTCGCTTTCCATCTCTGCCAATTTTGGAGATATGATTTACAAATATTTCGGAGTCATGCCCAAGTGAAACATTGAAGAGAATTGGGTTCAGCCACCTAAAATGTCATCTTTGTTTAGCTTTTTAGCACTGTGTGGGAACGTTTATATCCTCTTTGACAGTGTTTACCTCAGTTCATCCAGCAGTCCCTTTGTTGTTTGATATGGGGACATGAAGCAAGGTAAAAGACACTCAAATTATTAAATTCATCAGCCAAATGACTGATTTTAATAAATAAATAATACTGACGAGTCTTTGTCCTTTGTAGGAGAAGTTCCACTTCGAAATATGTTCAGTCTAGACGGTAGCCAGACAAATATATTTTGTGGGATGCAACATGTACCATACCTACCCGACGAGACCTTGAAGAACTTGAAAGTTTATATTAACAGCTGTTAAAACGAACAACTATTTAACCTGTTAATTGAACTACGAGTAATTTTCTAGTCTCCCTCGCGACCAAAAATTGGCGGTTGTTGTCTTCATTTCCTTCGGAATAATTTGCAAATTCTTCATTCAAATACTTTTTATATTTAGGATACATCTCTACAATATTTTAGTAGATGATCTTAATTGTTTGATGCTATTTTAACAGCGTTTTCTCTCCAGGCCTGCTCAGAGATAGGGGGTGCAACTTAGATAGTTTGCCTGGGAATCCTACCTCAAGAGGGGTCCCAGGATACAAGCGCAATAGTGGATCTGGGGACAAGCTCAAGAGAGTTTCCCTCAGCATACTGATAAACGTATTTCCTTTGTGTTTCAAATGACGATCAAATAACTGAATAAGATCCGCTACTTCTATTTAATCGACGCTACTTCTTTATTCATTGAGTGCTGGACCCTTACACATTTAGCCAGGGCAGGACACTCGTGTCTTCACTCGAATAGTTATCTTCAGTCTCTCCGGTAAAGAACACGACGAAAGAATTTGCCCTTGGCCCCACCGAGACTCTGGGCGGGCCTGGTTGCCACAGCATTTCTTCCAAACTTTTCTATTAAAATATCTGTATTCCCGTTCGTTTCGTTATGAAAAGTCATATTTTCATCATCAATAACTTTGCCTTTGGCATCTAAGGAGGTTTCAGATTATAAAATTGATTTATCTACCTCGTGGAGAGAGTTTTTTCGGTAAAAAAATTTTTAAAACGTTTCCGACTAAGAAGTTTAACTTAGCTTCACAAGTTGCCAAGTTTCCGAAATTTATTAACGAAGGAAACATTGCCTGAAAACAGGATTGAATCAAGAAGGACAAGTAAAAAACCTCTACCCAGCTCATCAAAATAAACCTCAAATTGCTCCGGAACCTCATATAAAAGTATTTGGGCACATCATTTACTGTTATTCAACAACACAAATACGACAAATATATATGCTTGTCCTCCTCGGGAGACTGTAAGACTGAAGACGAGTTAACTCGTACGTCCTCCGAGTTCAGCTGGTTAAACAAGTTCTTGTATCCCGGTATTTTTATCCCAAAGAAAACACCATGTCTTATGAAATTGTTCGGAGAAAGTACACCCCGTCCGTATCCTCTCAACATAGCCCTTGAGAAACCAACCATAACACGGTATCGGATAAGGTAAAGGTTCCAAACGCATTTCTTGGGGTGTCATGATTCCCTAAAAAGTAAAGTTCTTAGCGTTGTTTTTTAGTTGAGCAAAAAAAGCATCAGATTATCTTCTGAGGACAATAATAGGTCTAATTTTGTTTCTCTTACTCGTATCTTTGTCTACGATTCAATACGATTCGTCTCCTTTCTTGTAATTGCATGAGTGGCATTAGGTACGCGATACCCACACTTAAACAGCTGCATGCACACACCTTTCGGCTTGTCATTCCTTTTCGCGTCAATTAGTCACCTTTCAAGTATGAAAATATTTTTCAGGTCTGCTTCCACTGGTCATTGCAACAATGGAAAGAGGCAATTCAATAGAATTCTTCTCTAATATGTCCAGTAAATTTCACTCTTCTTTCCAGCTTAGTTCGGGTTCCTTCAATGTCATCGCTGCATGCATAGTGAATATAATCTTCGCACTTGGTGGAACGTTCCTAAGTTCTCTAGTTATGTTTGTTTTCCTGTATTCCTCTCAACTCAAAAACAAAACATGCCATTTTCTCATCATGGTTCTTTCCTGCATTGACTTGGTCGTTGTGGTCGTCATTCACCCTTTGGGCATTTTGTATGCTATCAACAAATTTACAGGAAACCATGTTTTTGTGTATGAGACACTTTATGGATATTCTATCAGTATTGCAGGCAGTCTATCAGCGAGTGCATTTTTAGTGATGAACACTGAGCGATATATCACGGTAGCCCATCCTTTCTTCCACCAAAGAACAGTGACAAATGAGAAGCTGTTATTGCTGGTTGGATTATTTTGGATTTTCACAGTAACTCCGTAGCTGCTTATAAGATATTTTCCGGTAATAGGAAAAGTTATGTCATTTGGAGCTTTTTTACTGTACTTTCTTTTCATTACACTTTTTTCTACGAAAATCTTTGGTATTGCAAGAAAAAAGCCCCAGAAAAGATTTAACATATCAGCCATAAGTTCAATTCAACCTGAACAATGCATTCGCATTGGAACTACGTTATTGTATTTTTTCTTTACTATGTTAAGTTCTGCTAAAATTTTTTGTGTTGCAAGAAAAAAGCGACAGCAAAGATTCAACATATTACCCATCAGTTCAGTCCGACCTGAACAATCCATTCGCAAGTACATAGAGCAGTTAAGAGACCTAAAGCTCGCCGCAAAGTATTTCCTTGCTATTTTGTGCTCTATCGTTTGTCATTGTTTTTTTGTGGTTACCAGCCAATTTAGATCTATTGAAGGAAAGGCATTTAGCGAATCTACGGCATCACTGAATGGCGTTTGCATTTAGACTAGAACTCTTGTCGCCATGAATTCAACGTTCAACTGTTTAATCTTCTTTTGGAGGAATACAATTTTACGTAACCAAAGCAAGAAGTTACTAAAACATTTTCAAGCTCAAATCCTGGGACGTTAGCAAGAGAGAATGACACTCCGAAGTCCGAACACAGATGAACCAATGGCTCAGGCAAGGGATTAAAAAGGGAAAATGGCTCGGCGTAACAAATTTGATCACGTAGGATATCTTTCATTCAACTGGCAGTGGCAGTTTTTGCTGCCTTTATAAATAACAGCGTTAGTAAGATACTTAAAGACCTTGCCTGAGTTTTAACTGCTGATTTTATTCCTGATTACAAGAAGATTGGTAAGGAAGAAGTACTCAAGGCTGGGAGTAATAAACAACAGAATACCTTATAGCAACCCATTCAACTGCACGCTTGATGATGATGCAGGAACGGCAATAGAACGTAAACACTGGCTACCTTTCAAGTTTCTTTGTTTCTTTGAACATGCCAGCATTTTGGGTCAACTATTGGCTTTTATGAGTTAGTAACAGGATAAAAGCTTTTGTTTTATTGTGTGGCATTGGCATATGTTAGCCGTTTCTTTCTATTAGCATAAGTTTAACAGCACGGTTATTAGCCTTTTTTCGACACTCTTTGATAAAAGTTGTTAACATATACTTCACGGATGAAGAGTGTTTTTCGTGCAATCTGATTGGTTTCTCAACTTCGGAATATCCTGGATTATTCAGATTGGTTCCTCTACTTCGGAATATTCTGCATTATTCACTGTCAAACAAAACAAGATGGCGTCCAGTTTTGTTTCAGTTACGGATGAAGGAAATTGTTTTGAATAAATGAAACGGCCGTGCCAGACAATACCATAACAGCAACCAAATTTGGAAATAAAGTATTCACAGTATGTAATTCTTGTACTTTTCCCAAAATGTCAGAAAAATCAATTTCATATAGTTTTTCATGACACTTCGCTTCTTAGCTTGAAATTTATGTTTTTGACGGCTGTTTAGCGCAGGGGATGTCGCTAATCCTTCATCAATGGGGGAAAGTAAAGGATGTAATTTTCGAAAGTCATTTTTGCACCGAAGATACAGGCGAATTTGAGAATTAGAGTGTATTTATCTTTCATAATATTACAAAAAACCATGCGCAGCAAAATATGGCAATACCCATACCCGGCCAACAATTTAAGGAAATAGAATAGAAAAACTAAATCGAAAATATCCATCTTGGAAAGCTGTATGTTTAAGTAAACACTACAAAAAACACAGGGTCATTAATAAACAAAATAAATAACGAACTTTCTCAAAAAGCTATATATAAGCTAAAATGAGAATATCACTAATTAGCTTGGACGACTGGATTGATGATATCGGCTTTACAACTCAGTTAAAGGGATGAATTAAATATGTTACAGGTGTCAAATTAAGAAAAGACAGAAATTTTTTTACTTGCATTGATGCCGTTGTTCATTTCAGGATTATTAAGTTTATGAAAAGCGCTTCGATTATCTGTAACTTATTAGAATTACTCTGTTTACAAGAGTGTAATATCTTACAATTATCAAAGACCAGATTCTTTAGTTGAGTATCATACGGCAAGAAGAGGTCAACAATGTCCTCCGGTCTTGTGTTTATGACATCATTAGTCCCAACCTGTGAGATGATATATCGGGTTCTTTCCTTGAATTGGGTTTAACACAATGACTCATTGCGTTAACATCTGTATCCTCTATAAGTTTCCACAAATACCCGTGTTCCTCTGGGCTTGATAGATCTAGCTAGTAGTCGACAATCAATGTGTTTGTTCAAGGAGTCCCGATTACAATCGTTTTCGAGTGCTTTCCATCTCCTTCGTTATTAGGTCGTGCAGTCTCCGCCAATTCTTCTTTAGTTTGGCCAGGATTATTTCCTCTATTGTCGCCGAATTTCTTTTCGTTATTTTTCCTGTCCATTTTGCCACGTTGAAGAAAGGTATCAAATTAAGATGTGACAGAAAGTATTCAACTAGCATTGATGCCATTGTTCATTCCAGGCTGATTAAATTTATGTAAAGTGTTTCGAGTATCAGTAACTTATTGGAGTTAGTCTGTTTGCAAGAGTCAAATATTATTATTGTTAAAATTGTTAAACACCAGATTCTTTAAGTAAAGTGTCATGTAGCAAGAAGAGTTAAGGCTCTTTCAAAATCGTTGCGTTTGAACAACCAAGCGACAACCAAAAGTGTAAAACAAAGATAAGAACCCAACAAAAAACGCGAAACGAAGCCATGATATAATTTGTTGAATAATTTATTAAACGAAAGTCTACACTACTGTTTCGTTGCAACCAGCAACATGATCAGAGTGACAAAAGTATTTTTAAATTAGAATATATATTTGTATATTCTAAATGACTGTATGTTTATAATGTGTATTTAAATTAGAATATACATTCATTAAAAATATTTTTGTCACACTGATGATGTTGCTGGTTGCAGCGAAAAGTTAGTCTTTGGTTTAATAAATTATTTTACCAATTATATCATGGCTTCGTTCGCTTTTTTGCATAGCACTTATCTAATTTTAAGCAAGAGTTAACGTTGTCATAGAGAGGGTGGAGTTGAGCAAAATATATTGAGCATGACGATAAGAGAGAAAATGTTCTGCGATCCTGCTAGTATCAAAGATGTATGAAGTGTTCAGTCAGACGAATCCCTAAACAACCTTTTGTTTTCCCGAGGTACATTTGATTGTAGCCAGAACAAGGAATTTCATAAACTAGCATTCTTCGTGTGATGTCTAAGACGTGACCTTTGTTAGAAAGAAAAAACCGAAGAGTTTTGGTTTCGTAACATATAAAAAATTGGACTTGAACCCTACGGATCTCTTGAATGGCAGTGTTGAAGATCGATTGGCCTTTTGAGCCGAGATATGGCTATATTATCCAAATTTTATTAGACGAGTCATCAAACGAATGTATGGAAATAGTTCTGTAAATATGGCAATAGTTGTAATATTTACATCTGTCGGGGATCAAGGAGTTCAACAGTGGTGGTTGATTACAAAGGGGCAGGACGTTTCAGTCAATATTCACTTGTCTCAAAGTCATTTCTTTTTAAACGATGCTGTGATTTTTTTTCCCGAACTTTCGGAGGTTTTTGTCAATATCTTTTATTTTTAAGTCCTCGGTTCAGTTCAGATTCGATGTTTCTCGATTTACTGACTAGGAGCTCAACTACACCAGCAGGTGTTCTTTCCATACACATACTTTTAAGTACGGCCCAGTTAGGGCCAAGTAATAAGACCAATCTGGTATTTTGACAGGATTTTAAGTTAATTTTACATTGGTAAACATTGATCAGGCGTAAAATTCGTCACTAATTTTTCCTGCGAAATGAGCCTTCACTATCCTTCGGCCAAATCTGAGAACAAACCTAAAGTGACTTTAAATGTCTCCCCTTAACAAGTTAAATCGCCTTGCGTTAGCCAGAATAAAGTAGTAGAGTACCCATCGTTAGTCCCGGAAGTGTTAATCCTTTGATGACATCCCTCCTTGACAGGTAAAATCGTCGTGCGTTAGCCAGAGTAAAATTAAAGATTGGGGTACGGACCGAAAAAGGTTGAGGCACGGGCGCCGACTTCGTATGTGCATGGGGCCTTAAGCAACCTCTGAAAAAATTTAAGGGGTTTTCAGCAATTCTTGTGATTTTCAAACCAACTATAGGAACATGACAATAGACGCAAAAAAACCGACAGCAAAATTTCATATGCACAGTCTGTTCGAATATTCTGGACTTAAGAACTGTTACGATATTAAAGTTTTCACGGATCCTGAATTGACAATTAATGGCCTAAATTCAATTTTCCTGCCTTAAGCTGACGGCCGAACTGAAATGTGGAGCCAAATTGTGATCATAATTTCGCAGTTTTTCATCTTCAAGTTTTTGGAAATCGGAAGCCGATTTCCTGTTGTATAAGGCTACTCTCAAAGACAACCCATTCAAGGGCCAAAATGGGCAGAATATCAAAGTAAGTATGAATTATATTTGAATTATCGTGCCATATCACCTACGCGACCTCGGCCAAGGCTTAAGCAGCTCTAGAAACTTGAATCTTTTTGGATGTTTCAAATGCATTTTTAGCGAATCTAAGGATTTCAATTTTAAAAATTTTCATGGAAACATGACCCCCCCAGAGTTCCTTAGAGAGGTTTTGCCCCACAGCAAAATTCTCATCACCATTTCTGGTTTGCGTACCACCTGGAAAAATCAAAAGTCAACGCCTATACTTTAAGGATAGGCATATATTGGTAGCGCTCCCTTCTGACGGCCGCAGTCCCCGTCATGGTAAATTACATCACATATACGATAGAAAACCTATGGACAGACGCGAATTAAGCTGAAAATGGTAAGATAATTGAAGTGCGCCTTTTACGGCTCCTCTGTTTCTTACATAGATATAAGGATATTTAGACTCACTTGTTAATCAGTGAAAGTGATAGTCTGTGACATCACGTTTTGCCAAGAGATTGTTACTAAGTGACAAATCATGTTTTTCCCATCATAAATGCAATTGGGGGCATTAAGTATAA